>JBBBDQ010000178.1:5047500-5135000 GCA_037127315.1 Ascarosepion bandense
GAGGGAGAAGAAGAAGAAGAAGAAGAAGAAGAAGAAGAAGAAGAAGAAGAAGACGTTCACGCATATTTTCTTTTAAATTGTGCTCACAAAGGAATGTAAATTTTATCACTTGCAATGAATTTGTATTTGTAATTATCACCTGATGATGACCTTGGAGAAGATAGAAGGTAATTGGGTAGGAAAAAACTACGTCGACTTGTTTGATGAATTAAATCTTAACATCAAGATCTGGTTAGTAAAATTGAGAGGATTAGTGTAAAAATAAATGGTTATAATGTCTAGATAATACAATGAATCATAATTGAATTAATATATGCGGCCTAAATATACGCGGACTTGTGTGTGTGTGTGTGTGTGTGTGTGTGTGTGTGTGTGTGTGTGTGTGTGTGTGTGTGTGTGTGTGTGAAGGCCAGAATTGGTATTGGCTAAAATGCACTGGACGACGAGCTTGCTAACTAGATACCAAGAGGAATCATGAAGAAATTTTACGAGACAGGTCAAGAACGATAGGAGTATGAACTACGATTCCATTAAATTTATGCGGAAACACAGATCTAAATAAAGATTACATTGATGATACTGAAGAAAATATTTATGCATTCAAGAATCCTCTTTCCCATCCTACCCGTGTAATATTCAGATAAAACCAGGGACGAACATTAGTTTGGATAAGAGACGGACTGCGAAATCCATGAGATAAAGTACAAACCTTTACACATTCAAAATGGTTATTATTTCGCAAATGAAACTTTGGGCATATATTTTGCGAATTCCGATGCCAACATTCCCTATTTCTTACATCGAAATTGTCCCTTGACACACCAGGAAAAATTAGGGCAGTTATACACTCGTTTGGATATGCGTTGTGGTACAGTGAATATCGGCTCGGAACAAGAAGCTGGAGAGCCGAGTTCGAATTCCAGTTGAATCCATTGTATTCACTTATGCGCAAATAGCCTTGGGAAAAGTATTAATCCGTCTCTTCCTTCCAGTTATGGGTGAAATAGCAGGGCAGATTGGGTTCTATAGCCTTGGTCGGCAACCAGTCTACCATAGAATGCAATGGCAACCTACTGCGGGATAATCTTCTGCCCAGTCAGTCATGTCGCTTTCGAGACATGATTGCCCAAGCGTGTATCACGTATGGCACTTGACTGACTGATACACTCGCTGATCATGCGCAGTTGTCGAAACAATTTTCTGTGTTGGAAATACGATCTCTTTCGTATTTCTATTTTATGTACTGGGACTTAGGGGAAAATAGCTTTTCACAATTGTCTGAGATTTGAAGCTCATTATAAAGTTTTGTCTTCTTCATCGTTCACATAAACTCTGTTCCGCCATTCTTTTAGTCATGTAGAAAAAGTATGTTATGCTTTGTTATCAATGTTCCTGTTGCCTTTGATCCTGCCCTGTGTGTATCAGAATTTTTAAGCCTTCTTTCCTTATTATTTGCCATAGTTAAATCTCCTGCCTTTTCCTGGTATTAAATATAAGTTTCATTTATTTGACTTATATGGTTGAAAAAGTTTAATTTATACGGTTGAACTGGCAAATGGATCCCACCCATTCACAGTTATATCAGCTAAATGCAGCCGACTATTCTACTCCATCAGCTTCTTTTCTCGCACTTCCCGCTTGTGAAATGCTCTTCCACATTCGTGATTTCCTGACAGCTACAACCTCCAGGAAATTAAATGCAATGTCAATATCCATCTCTTAACCACTTGACTTATTTCTACATCACCCTGTATATCTTTTCCTTTCTTGCTACCTTTTCACCTGTCATCACACCTGTATTCCAATCCTTCTCTTGCTCCCTTCTCTGAAACCCCCTGTAACTGGTTCTACTTTCTCTTTACTCTCCTCCTTTCTAATATGTTTCTCTTATGTAGCTCCCTGCGCATCAGTGGCGTTACCGCCATGCTTGGGGTGAAACGTTTAAAAAAATGTCCGAATCAGCTGTGGTTCATATAGTATTACCGACAGGGTTCACTGACTTGTTTAGTAACCAGGCTAAAAGAATACTAAATTCAGCCCTCGCAAAGAAAATAATACGGAGAATTGCTCAAAGTTTTGGAAGAATCATTCTAATCTAGTCTCATCATCATTGAGGAGGTTGACTAACATTTGTGGTCGTATAGAAGGACATATCTCACCTAACAGTTCAATACGTTTTTCGTTCACGTCGCTATAATACTGATGGAAAAAGTGCGGATCAGCTGTGGTTTATGTAGCATGACCAGACGCAGGTCACTGACGTGTGTAGTAAACAGGCTAAAAAAAATACTGAATTCAGCCCTCGTAAAGAAAATAAAATGGAGAATTGCTCAAAATTTTGGTAGAATCATTCGAATCTATAACTGCACCTACTGCTAAGAATGTTGGGTCTGTTTGTCGAGAAAAAAGTTTCTCTTTTCAGAAAAGCTTTTTCTTTTCAATGTTCCTATTGCCTTCGATCCTGTCCTGTGAGTATCAGAATTTTTAAACCTTCTTTCCTTGTTATTTGCCATAGCTAAATATCCTGTCTGTTCCTGATATTAAATATAATATTTCATTTATTTATTTTAATTTTAAATTTTAAATTCGTTTAAATTTTAAATTCGTTTTAAACTCGCTCCCATATTCTTGATTTCCTGACGGCTACAACCTCCATAAATTTAAATGCAATGTCAATACTCATCTATTAACCTCTGGACTATCGCTCTCTCCCCACCCCCGTATATCCTTCACTTTCTCTCCACCTATGTATCTGTCATCGCACCTGTATTCTCAGCCTTCTATTGCTCCTTTCTAACTAGTTTGTACTCCTCACTCTTTTCTAATTAATCTTTTTACAGTTATGTACCCCCCCCCCGCTCATCAGTGGCATTTCTGCCTTGCTCAGGTGAAATGATTAAAAAAAAATCATTTCTTCGCCTTTATACCCTCCTTTTTTATCTCACGAACTCATCGCTCATCGCGCACTAGTCGCTGTTCCTTCTGCTTAGGGTGAAATTTATAAAAAATAAAAGAAACAAACAAACAGAAATATGTTCAAATCAATTTGAAAATAGCATTTATTATAAGAAGAAAGAAATAAATAAAGAAGAAGAAAGAAAGAAATCTTCAATTTAAATAATTTCTAAATTATTTATCATTTGTTGTCCTCATTTGTTTGCCATATTCACGACGTTTCGAACGTTGTACGCTCCGACCATCTTCAGGTGAATGGAATTTCAAACCAAACACTTTATTTCAATCACTGTGTTATGATGTTTTCCTTTCATGAGCCATGGTAATTAAGGATGTATTAGTTATCTCCCTTGAACTCAAACTTTTTCTTCAGCACTACTGTACCCAGGTATTTATCTCACAACACTTTTGGTCAATTCAAAGATCTAACCAACACTTTTATCCTTTGTGCCTATAAGCCCAGAGGATAAAAGTGTTGATTAGATCCTTTGGTTAGATCAAGGCTATAGAACCCAATATATACAGAAATTGTCCAACATTTGGATATTTTTTATGCTGGTTCTAAGCTTTCAGCTCACATGAGCCATCTTCAAAGAGGTTACCTGAAATTAAAGCCAAAAGACGATGTTTAGAACGGCTCATGATTAAACATAGTAGATGTTCATTGTCTGTTATATTTAACAATATATGTTTAGAATATTATCTGCTGCCTCGATACATTAAATTTAATTATATATATATATATATATATATATATACGTGTGTGTGTGTATATGTATATATATAAGTATATGTGTATATATATATATATATATATATATACATGTAGGGTCTCAGTGTTGCTTGGTAAATTAGCCTTGTGCCAAACACGCCCAATGTCTCCACAATTTAAATTTCCGAAGGTTGAAGATGGTTGTTGAAATGTGAAAGGAAAACATATTTCGTGTGCATTAAATCAAAGATTTATTTACAGAATGACAAAAGTGAAAGAAGGAAAATATAATTGTAATTTCGTTAACTGAACACTATAATATATTTCCGAGTAGAAAAATGTTCATTAAGAAAATGCATGCAGTTTTGTAATTAAAATTTAATTGGAGTACATAGACTAAACTATCGCCCGGTTCACACTCCACCCACGTCTATTGTACACGTGTAGAGGCTCATCCCTTGTTCCCTGTTTAGGATGTGGTTTCCGGCTTTTTCTTTTCCAAATCTTTTCACTCTCACGTAGCCCTCTGCACATCAGTGGCGTTACCGCCTTGCTCGGGGTGATACGATTAAAAAAAAATTGTTCGTAGCGAAATGTAGGTATTTAAAATGTCCGCAGAAGTTTAGAGTTCATGGATGTGTGTTAGCAGAATATAAAGTCTTTGTTCCTTCCTCTCTTTAGTAGGTCGCGACACGTTGAGAGAGAGAGAGAGAGAGAGAGAGAGAGAGAGAAGGCGAAACAAATATAGAAGTTGTAATTAACGCGGCCATTTTGTCGTCGTTGTTATTCTCATTGGCGGCATGGTGCAAAAATGAAGAAAAGGACGTTGGAAGAAGAGGTCGAATGAAACTGTGATCTGCCCTGCATCCGGGTCAACTTCTTTCATTTTCTTTCGTTACATTGCCACGAGTTCCTCAGCTAACCGCTCCCATACCAGACTGACACTCTGACCATCTTTAAATATTGAATTCTGATTGCGTGGGAGGCTCCAGGACGATTGCCTCTTTAGCTGTAAAAAAAAACCGTTTTGCTGAGATTATTTGAATTTTTCCATTTGTCAACCAATCAGGATCCAGAGTTTCGCTTTTCACAATGACTTGTAAAGAAATAGCTTTTAGCTGTTCGAATCCTCTTTTGCGGGTCTGCAATTATACTTAGGATTTTTCCAAAATGTTGTAGTAGTTTGAATCCTCTTTTGCGGGCGTACAATTTATTTTGTGTTTTTAGTTTGCTGATGGATGATATAGGATTTGTATCCTATATATACGAGGGTCATTCAATAAATAAGGTGAATTTATGAGTATAAGAACTTATAATACAGATAGAATCTTACTTTTTTTTATTTTTCAACGTAGTCTCCAAGCAATGTCACGCACTTTTGCCATCTCTGCACAAGCTTCCGTATTCCTTCAGCGTAAAAATCTTTGGACTGATATCTCAGCCAATCGCCCACAGCACTTCTGACTTCATCGTCACTTTCAATCTTCCTGTCTCTTGTAAACGCTTTCAAGTAAGCATACAGGTGAAAGTCGGAAGGGGCAAGGTCTGGTCAGTAAAGGGGATGAAGGAGCAGTTGCCAGGCCAACTCGTTGATGGGATGCATCATTTGGGCTGTTGTGTGAGCTGACCTTCGAGTAGGCAAGGTCATCATGGAAGATTTTGTGCGCTGTTCCAACAGAAAGGCTCAAAGTCCTTGAAATGTCATCCACTGTCACACTTCTGTCGGACTGGATGAGGTCAGTGACTGATTCGATCACCTCAGGAGACCTCAGTTCTGTAGGATTCTCAGGCCTGTCTTCATCCTCAAAACTGCTCGGTCCTTCAGTTAATTTAGCCCACAATTTAGCACACTTGTAGACAACTTTCTTTTACTGAAACATGTGGAACCATACCTAGTTGACATTCTCCTATGAATTTCAACTGGTTTTCACCCTTCAGCAACTTAACACTGACCTTTCTTTTTTCAATATGCAAAAAAAAAAAAATTTTGAAAAAGAAGTAAAGGAAAAATATTTAAAAAATGTAATGTTCTATCTGTATTAGAAGTCCTTATACGAAACAATTAACCTTATTTATTGAATGACCCTTATATATATATATATATATATATATCAAAAGGAAACATAGAATCACAAACAATTTGTGTGTTCATTTTATTGGGTTGTACGTATATTTTTCAGTGCGTACAGATTATTAACAGCTGGCTTATATTATATTTCGGATACGGACACGCAACGATATGGGCTTTTGATAAAATCTGAATGTGGAGTTGTGCATTACTTAAACAAATGAATACTGACATTCTTCTTCTCAGTTTTCGTTTTCACTCTCGGTAACCCCTTGTTCCTTAATGACTAAATTGCCTTGTAGCAGTAATTGTTGAAATAGTGGTGGAGAAAGGGTGAGAGGAAAATGTCCGGGTCAATTGAAGTAGAGAGTTACATCATTGATGCGTGTCAGCAACCTGCCCCCTGTGACTGACCGTGACCGGTTAGTGACCATCCTTATAATATTGAATATTCACTTGGTGTGGCTCAGAAACGATTTCTTTTCTTTGGGTATGGAAAAACATTTCTCTGGCGTATTTTGAATTTTGAAATTTGATGACCCATCAGGATCGATAGTTTCGCTAGAGGTCCGTAAATTTAATTTGATGTTTATTTATTTTTGGTTTACCTCCGGAACTTCTGCGTGGAGCCAGTTGCGCAAAGACCAGTTTTGGTCATTTGCTTTCTGAATCTCTGAGGGCTAACATCCGGTCCCTCGCTTTGCTCAGTATCACCAAAGCCTAACTTGAGGTGAAATGATTAAAATTATAAATTTTCTTATTCAGTCTTGCATGTTTCTCTCTATAATTTTCTAAGCTCTATTTTTCTGATGTCGTTTTAAACTGATGAGTGTTTTTAATCCGTACATCTAAACTATATAAATTTTTAAAGTCTTATCTGAAATTATGCAAATAGAAAAAATTAATATTTTTCTCAATAAGAAAAGATGGTGTCAGTTTAATCATATCCTTCTGATGTCAGTTTAAACAGGATTTCAGCATTTTTTTCAATATATGTGTGCCGCACTTATAAACGAGAATTCTGTAAAGTGAAAAGTAGCTCGTCTGAAATTTGTTAAAGCACATTGCGATTTTTATCTGAAAACATAGAAATGCGATTTTTACGTTAAATATTTATAGTTTGTTTTTTTTTAATCATTTCACCCCGAGCAAGGCGAAAACGCCACTGATGTGCAGGGGGCTACATAAATGTAAAAAGATTAATTAGAAAAGAGTGAGGAGTACAAACTAGTTAGAAAGGAACAATAGAAAGCTGAGAAAGCAGGTGCGATGACAGATACATAGGTGGAGAGAAAGGGAAGGTTATACTGGGGTGGGGAGAGAGCTAGAGTCCAGTGGTTAGTAGATGACTATTGACTTTGCATTTAAATTTCTGGAGGTTAAAGCAAGAATACGGGAGCGAGTTCCACAGGCGGGAAGTGCGAGAGAGGAAGCTGCAGGAGTAGAATTGTCGTCTGCATTTGGCTAACCTGACTGTGAATGGGTGGGACCCAGTTGCCAGTCTGGTTGCACGAGTAAACACCTGATATATTGAAGAAAGAAAATGTCAGTTTAAACCTAAGCCTTATTTGCGTAGAGTGCGGATATTTTTGATTCCAGGAGAAAACAGTATTTTTGTCTGACATGTTTCAAGTTATATTAGAATTTAGATATATGGAAAAATGTGAAAAATGCGACATTGAAATCCGATTGTGCATTGAAGCAACAAAAGCTGTTTTACAAAACAGAAAAAAAGTTTTTAACAGAAAAATATTACTAGGTACTATCAATCATCCTGTAGGGCAGTGAATGCTGGAAGATTTCTTCACAGATGATAAGGTTGGAGTCAAATAATTGATACTGAGAAAACTATGGATTGTGCCCATAGACAAGGAGGAAACACCAAGAAAAATTGAAAGAAAATGTATACTATTGTTCGATTCATAAAATCTAACTGCCCAAAAAACAAAAAAATCCGAGCATGCCCACACCTAATTTTTTTTTCCGAGCCAATTAAAAATTTAAGTACGTATTCTTCCCACAACAATAAAAAAAGCTTTTTTTAAGAAGACAGTGGGTTTATATTCTTTACCATGCGCAGACATTTTCCTAACAAATTGGATTTATTTTCTAATTTATTAACCAGTCAGTGTTTTCAGAAAGATCTGCAATCGGAGTCTATTCTGACCTTTTGAAAGTATTAAAATCGTGAATTTTTCTCCGGCAGAGAGACTATAGTCTTTTTCTTTTTGGGCTCCGTCTTATACGGACTATCTTTGTTCAGGAAGAACTCAGACAAGTCAGTCAGTTAAGTGCCATACGTGATACACGCTTGGGCGATCATGTCTCGAAAGACTGACTGGGCAGAAGATTATCCCGCAGTAGGTTGCCATTGCTTTCTGCGGTAGACTGGTTGCCTACCAAGGCTATAGAAGCAAACCTGCCCTGCTATTTAACCCATAACTGGAAGGAAGAGGCGGATTGATACCTTTCCCATGGGTATTTGCGCGTAAGTGAATACAATGGATTCAGCTGGAATTCGAACTCGGCTCCCCGGTTTCTCGTTCCGAGCCGATATCCACTGTACCACAACGCACATCCGCCGAAAAAGAGACTCTTCTAGGGAAAATCGACAAGAGGTCAGACCATGCCTTGTCCAGGGTCTATAAGACATTTTTTCGAGCTTAAGCGCTCAGAGACCCCACAGTAAAATGAATTTGTGACGCATTCCGTCTACGTGGGTAAGTAAATAAATACTGAGAAAATTCTTTTGTCAATTGGACTCCGCGTCCAGTAGAGACGCTGATGCCTACACTCTCCTTCTCTTTTTCATTAGTACTGCTTTCATTAGTTCCATTTCTTCCCGCCTACCCGTTTACTGTCGGCAGGAAAGAACGGAAGATCAAAGACACCACTTCCGTCCTTCTGCTGACAACTGTAACCCACGCACATACAGCAAGACGGAGCCAGTTTTTCTTTTACATTCATTTCGTGTCATTCAACCGACTTTTAAAAAATGAACTCTAAATAAAGACACATTTAAAACAGAGTTTATTCAGAAATGTTAGCACTTATATTTTAAAGCTACAAAAGATTATATATCTTTTCTCTCAACTAAATTTAGATTTATTATAACGAACGAAACATTTTCAAACATTTTTGGACACAAGGCTATTCGCAAGCCTAAGCGACCCATAATAGACAGAGCATAAAAAGAAAACTAAATGTACGCCCACTATGAAAATTACAAGACGGAGAAACTGAAATAAAAGAAGTAAAAAAATTCAAATACCTGGGAAGTATTTTGACAGAGGAAGTGCTACATGGAGATCCAAAGACACATTGCCATGGACAAAGACGCAATTTAGAAGTTGACCAGACTCCTGAAAGATAGAAAAATCTCATTAGAAACAGAGAAAAGAGTGCTGGGTTGCCATGTGATATCTTTTCTTCTTTATGGAAGTGATTGCTGGACTATCTCATCAAAGATGAAAGAGAAGCTTCAGGCAACAGAAATCTGGTTTTAGAGAAGGATGCTAAGGATTTCATCGACGGAGCACGTGTGCCAAGATGAGGTGTTGGAAAGGATGCAAACAAGAAGAAAACTCATACGAAATAATAGAAAAAGACAAATGAGGTCCCTGGGACACGTAATGAGGAAGGAAGATCTAGAGAACTTAATAATCACAAGTCGGATAGAGGGAAGGAGAGACAGGGAAAAGCAGCGCGAGACGTACTTGTTAGTGGATGACGGAGCTGGGCTTAAAGATACTAAGAGAAAAAATATTGAAGATGATAAAAGACAGAGCAAAGTGGAAGTCCATGATCGCTTACCTCCGGAAGAGACACGGGACATGAAGAAGAAGATTCACATTATACACAACATCAGAAATTTGTTTGATATATAATGAAGAAGAAAGGAGTTGCCTGGGGTAAGAAATGGCTCGTAAATTTTACTGCTTCTAAAACGAAGCTGCTATCAATTAACCATCATAGACAATCGCACCTACCTCCCATTAGCATGGACCAGGCTTGCCTCCCTGAGAGTAAAACACTGCGCCTCCTTGGTCTCACACTTTCAGCGGACCTCAAGTGGAATGACGATATCGAATCCATTGCTAACTCCGTTGCTATAAAAGTCGGTTCTCTGTGCAGGGCCCGGGGGTTTTTTCCGTCTCAATCTATCCTTCACATTTATAAATCTACCATCCGCCCGTGCATTGAATACTGTTGCCCTATCTGGTCGGGTGCCCCTGCTATTCTCTTCGGGCTTCTCGACAAGGTACAGCGGAGGGTCTGTAATGTGATCGATACTGACTTGGGAGACTGCCTGCAGTCTCTCTCTCACCGGTGCGACGTGGTTTCCCTGTGACTTCTATAAATACTTCCATGGCGTCTGCTCCGATGAACTTAGATCACTGGTGCCCCCTAAATACGAATTTGCACGAGATACTAGATTAGCAACTAGATCCCACCCTTTTACAGTGAAACCGATAAAATGCAACCGCAACTTCTACTCCAACAGTTTATTTTCTCGTACTTCCCGACTGTGGAATTCCCTTCCACGTGACTGCTTCCCCGACATATACAATCTCCAGGAGTTTAAATGTAAGGTCAATAGACACCTCCTAACACAATAACTCGCTTCCATTCTTTCAAACACTCTTCCAATTCTCCCAACTACCTATCACCCCCACTTCTGACATTTTCTATATCTAACCACTCTTTCTAGTTATCTTCCCCTATGTAGCCCCAATCGCAATAGTGAAAGTGGAATTCATTTGCTTGGGAGTGAAACGATTAAAAAAAATACACATCGAAATGAACCGTGACAGGCAACGGGCCATTTCCACGACGAATAGACGGTATAAGATGATGGAGACTGTTTAAAAGAGTCAAACGTTTATGCAAAGATAGTAAGTTATGGAAAGTCATGATTGCTAACATCCAAAAAAAGAACAATATCTATAAAATCAACATGACAAAAGTAAACAGTGATCAGGTGTTCATCCTTAAATAAAATAATATTCAAACCAATTAATCCTGTATCTTTACAGTAGTTACTTCCACTCCATTTTCGATAACTAAATTTAAATTGAATTTTTAAAAATAAAACCTTTTTCTTGGAAATTTAATTTCAGGTAGATTGAAAGCTAAATAATTAAGTATACTATTTCAAATAAGTAAAATTATTATGGTGTATTTCAAACAAAAATTATATTCATTGGAATCTAAACTTTTCAGATTTTTTTTCAATTTTTCGGCCATTCTTTAAGCGATCGAAACATTAGCAAACAAAAGTTATTTCTCCGTTTTAAAAATCTTTCAACAATGGAATATACATCTCTCCCTCGTCGTTTTTTAAAAATGAGCAAATTTAAAGTTAAATTAATCTGATTTGAAACAGATATTACTTGTTTATGGCATGAAATTTTGAATAATGATAAGCCTGTTATAATTTTTCATACTAAACGAAAATGTGCGGTTTAACATAATAAAAAATATAAATTATTTTAAAAATCTTAATTCTAAATGATTTGTATTAAGCTTTGGAATTTTCGATTTGTAAGTAATGTCTATTTTTAATGAATTAATAAATGAAAACACTATGTAACTGGAAGAAATTTAAAAATATGTTTGAAACTTTCATTAGCAAAGAAAAAATGAATACAATTCTTATAAAAATCCATTATTTATCGATAATTTTTCATCTACAGAATATGAAATCCTGAAATTATATTATTTATAAACTAATTAAACGTTTATCTATTTCAAAAATAGCGTAGTTTAAATGCATTTTTGCTTTTACTATTTGGAGTAGATTTTCGTATTTTAAAAAAAAGCTAGATAATTCACATACCCTAAGGTGTTCGCAGTTAACTAATAAAGAATGGTATAAATAATGGATTTTTAGAAGTTTTATGCAATTCACTGGAGTGGGGAGTAACAGATGTAAAAAAAATATTTTTCGAAAGGTTTTCTAAAAATAATACTTGCATAAATAATCTAATTCATCTGTTAATATGTCCTGAAAGCTTTTTTTTAAAAATCAGACAATTAATTCATATTTGCAAGAATTTTCAATTTAATATGTATTTCAACTATATTTAGTTGTCCCTCCCAGTAAGGGCAACATGTGACACATGGTCAGTTATGACTGGGATTTCCGGGCTATATGGCCCGGCCAAAAAATGTCTGTCTATTTTTGCCCAGTCGTGCTTCTACCCTTCGGCGGAACCACGACTGGGTTAATGCTCTCTGCTCGGAAGTAGAGAGCGCCCTCTACCCGAAGGCAGAGGGCTGACAGTGTCGTAGTAGAGTACAAGATCTCAACTAATACGTATTTCAACGCCAAAAATCGATTTGCGTAATATTACGTTTTCATGACGGAACACAGAAAAAAATAACTGAAATTTCGAACGTGTTAAAAAGGACTCAATTTTTTAAAAAAATAATGACAACAAAATTTGATCTTTCCTCTTAATAATAACATAAATATTTTGATGATAAATCCTTGTTTTTATTAGGTTTGCGCCATTTTAAAATCAAGCTATGTTTTGTTTTTTCGGTATTTCAATGGAGTTACTTACTTTACAGGATATAGACATACAAGTTTTCCTACAACGCTTTTTTTTATTTTACTACCTGTAGAATGTCAGGATTTAGAGTAAAAAAATTGAACGATTTCCTGTTGTCATCACTAGAGTTATAAAAACGGAGTTTTTATTTTTAGAATAGTTGCCACTCAAGGCCAAAGAGTCGAGTCTACACTATTATTTTTTAATTATTTTTTTCGCAAAAGCATATGTGAAAGTGTAAACCCGTTGTAGGAAACTTAATTTGAAACCAAAAAGACATTTATATTATCCGCACATATATCTCAATTTTGCTATTTAGGTGCAATTCACTCGAACAAAAATTTGGAAACATGTCGATGAGTAAGATTCCAAATTGTATCATAGCCATAATGATGAAAGGCTACATGCTATAAAGATCAGACGAATCGGCCTCTTTGTTTCTCTTTTTTATACATTACTGCCCCAGCGATATTCGGGGTAGAGAGTTATAACTTTCTGGAATAATGTGGCTAAGATAAGGGTTAAGATTTTAGTAATCCGGGAAGTGTCTTCGTAGGAATCGGTTCCACGAAGCAGCGGTTCGTAGAACAAAGTTGTTTTAGTAAATCTTACATCTCAACAATGGAACACGAAAGGAAGGAATCTGGTTCGCTATAATTAGCATAGCATAGCTGCTTTTAGCGGTGAGATTTAGAACATTTCTTTTCATCTCGACCCTAGCAAGGCAGGACCACGACTGGGATGTAGGTAGTTACAATAAAAAAAAAAACAACAAAAAAACTTTAAGCAATGTCGAAGAAAGGATAAGTGATAGACAGGAATTAAGGATATAGAAGATAGCAAATATTGTTGCATTTAATATTTTGCAGACTATAGCCATCAAAGAATTAAGCAAACGAAAAATACCTCACCAACCAGAAGTGCGAGAAAAAATAATTCAAATAAAATAGGCACACACACACACATATATATATATATATATATATATATATATATATATTTCGACGTAAAATTGTGGGACCTAGATGCCAATCGAGTCAGTCAGTCAGTTAAGTGCCATACGTGATACATGCTTGGGCGATCATATCTCAAAAGAGACATGACTGATTCGGCAGAAGTTTATCCCGCAGTAGTTTCCTATTGCTTTCTTCGGTAGACCGGTTGCCGACCAAGGCTATAGAACCCAATCAGTCTTGCTATTTAACCCATAACTGGAAGGAAGAGACGGATTAATACCTTTCCCAAGGGTATTTGAGCGTAAACTCCTCAGGGCGGTTGCCATTAAAATATTTGTAGAAAAGACAGAGTGAAGCCATATCATGTAGGTGAGAATGTGAATGAATCGGGAGAAAAATAGGAATGTATATTGCCTGATCGCTTTCCATTGAAACAGTGATAGATTAACAAGAGGCTTGCAAATATTCGACAGTAGAAAATGTGTATATGTTGGAATGTATCCACATGATCGCGGATACACTTTCAGACTCTCTCAAAAATGGAAAGTGGATTTCTTCGGGCAGATTCGATTCCTGTAAAGTTAAAGCTATCGACCTGCCAAAACACTCTAATCCGAGAAATAGTCTCTAATAGAGTAATATGTCTTTACTATAAAATTTTCTTTGCTAAGGACTCATATTCAGAGTTAACTACTTTTAGAAAAAAAGAAAACGTAACACGCACTAACTCTCAGGCGACTTTCTATTCAGCGTGGAGAAAATATAGATGTTGAATGAAGGATAACATTTTTCCAAATGAGTTTCTAAAAATCTGTGAGCGTCTTTAATCTGGGCGACAGAGATATTTTGGCTCCACTTTGGAAGCGTTAAATTAAACGAATATTTACACTTACCGGTAGCATAAAATCGATCCAGGAGCTTGTCAATTTAAATTCTATTTGTCAGATCGTGATTTGATGATTGCGGGATATTACAGTCTTTTGTTTAACCCCACATTTTGATGTAAATCAGGCGCTATGCATAAAATCAAAAAGTTCAATAATGTAATTGTAGGTCATTCTAAGTAACATGTGAATCTTCAATGACATACTTTTGGTTGTAAAAGGAATCAGATTTCCTTTGTCTATATTTGAAGAGACGCGTTTCATTGCGAGATTTTTAAGTAAAGCAATAAACTTTAATCGACTGAGTCGATCTGGTGAATGAAATGTTAAAGGCTGTGTATGCGGATGTTGATGACACTATATATATATATATAT
The DNA here is from genome assembly GCA_037127315.1 of Ascarosepion bandense. Taxonomy (NCBI): domain Eukaryota; kingdom Metazoa; phylum Mollusca; class Cephalopoda; order Sepiida; family Sepiidae; genus Ascarosepion; species Ascarosepion bandense. Next base: position 5,062,008 of record JBBBDQ010000178.1, read on the forward strand.
ATATATATATATATATATATATATAATTAATGCAGGTTTCATTGAATAATATAGACAAGTTTTGTCTATTAATTTTGTGTAGGATCCGTTCATACCGTCTGATATACTTGATGGTGATGTCGTTGGAAGACAACAAAAAATCACAGTATTTGTTGAACTTTTTATCGGGTCTAAGCTTCAATAGAAGAAAAAATGTTACTTCTATAAGTCGAAAACTTATTCGCTTGCTAGTCTGTATCAAATAGTGAAATGTGCTCAAAACATTTTCCCTGCATGAGTGTCCTTAATATTCTGAAACACCGTAAAAGACGTGAAAGTCCATCCTAAATATTACTTAGCGAAGTCAAGCTATAATCATTCTAAAAACCTTAAGAAAAGCAGAGGATCTTCCGTAAATTTATCGTTCTTCTATAAACGCTAAATTTTACTTCATCTATGCATAAAAAGAAGAAACAAAGAAATTGCTCCTTTTAGAATCCAGGACACGATAAAGCGCTTATTTGAAGAGAAAACAGCACCAAATTCTTTTATGCGTCAAGCTATCAAAAGAGCTCAACCTCCACTGCAGATCCTAAGCGAATCTTCCTTTTTTTTTTCTTGTAGATCTTCCCATCTTTTGCCTTTGTTGCTCACCATTTTCTTTGATTTATATCGAGTTATGCTAAGATCCATCAGGATAATAGCAACCGATTATGTTGTTTTATTGATTCGATAGATAAATTGCTTTACTTAAAAGACATAGTTAAAGACTACAAAGTGATCTATCGGTGGCTTTGAAGAAAATATGTCAAGGTTCGATTCTCATTTTCATAACCTCTTGTTTACAATGGTTGCATATAAATAATGTATATAATTCACTGGGATCTTGAAGATGTCTTGTTATGTTCGCCTTCTTTATAATCATTCTGAGTAAGTTTAAATTCTTCTGACACAAGGTCATTGTCTACGTTTAAGGTGAGGTTCTAATGCAATGAACAAATGAAATAAAAAGAAAAGGGTTTGTTAAAAACATTTTATATATCTTGAATTTGTTTTTTATTAGATAAAGTTTTCCCAATAAAAATATGTGTATTGATGGAACAAAACAATAATTGGTTGGTAAAAATCAACTGAATATAGTTTAACAGACCAACAAATTTCTAAAATTTGCATTATTTATTTATTGCTGTATTTAAGCTTGCGTCTTCATTGAGAAGAACAACATTTTCTTATTGACAAACATCCTGGGTATGGATATTAACCCTGCTTTCCCACTGGAGCGATATGTGACACAAGGTCCTTTTTAAGTCGAAGGCTCCGTAGACTACGGACAGGTAGAGGGACAAAAATTTCGCAGTCCACTCAACTGCCTGTTAAGCTGGCCGCGGTGACGAGCACCTGATCCACCCCTCTGCTGCAATGGAGTGGCGCGACCACGGGATAGTGTTCCCCGGGACCGGGCAAATTTAAGTGTCATTTTTCTCAGTTGTGGCTCCGTTCGTGAGGGTAGAGCCACAACTGAACCGCATTCTGTCTTCAAGGACAGAGACGCAACTGAGAGATGATTTGTGTCACTACCCGATACAAAAATATGCCTGGTAAGCATCCTGGGCATGGCAATAAACCATATCTGGTATCTATTAAATGATGTGCCGGGTGGCTAGCACCTGTTTGACATAACTGGGGCTATGGACCAATGTTGATTGAAATATAACGGCTTGAAATATAACGATAAACAAAAATGTATTCCCTGGTTTAATCTCTGCAATAAACGTGACGGTTGTGAGTAGAGGAGTGGTCAGAGGGATACCTGCATACGAGGGAGTGACGACTGGAGTTGAGTACTCTTCGCATCCAAGATTGTCTGCTCTGTACCTTTGAATCTGAAAAATCCCAGTCTTATATATAAGTTCAGTCTCTGTCGAGCTTTACCCAATTAGGTCAATCCCGGTCAAGTCTATTCACCAATTGCAGTCTTTGGCCAGTCGCATTTTGAAGTAAACACGTTATTGTTAATACATTGTTAAAATTTCCCCAATTTCTACAGGCTGACGCAAAACATATTTCTTGTTGACTCAAAAATATAATTCATTGTTTTATAACATGAAATAATTTAAAGTAAATTATATTCGCTTCTGGCCGAATAATTTAATTAAACTACGAGGGTTATTCAATAAAAACGGTGAATCTTTCTGTATAATGACTTCTAATACAGATAGAAGCTTACTTCATTTTTATTTTCCATCGTATTATCCCAGCTGTGTCACACACATTTCCCATCTGAGCACAAGCTTCCGTATTCCCTCAGCTAAAAATCTTTGGACTGATGTCACAGCCAATCGCTCACAGCACATTTTACTTCATCGTCACTTTCAAACTTCGTGCTTATCGTGAACGCTTTCAAGGGACCAAACAGATGAAAGTCTGAAGGGGCAAGGTCTGGGCTGTAAGGGAGATGAGGATAGATAGATAGATAGATAGATAGATAGATAGATAGATAGATAGATAGATAGATAGATAAAGCTCATTGTTTGTGCCCTGCAGTAAGCATCTTTGTCACTCACCAGCAGCTGAACTTCGAGTAGACAAGGTCATCATGGACAATTTTGTGTGCTGTCCCAACAGATAGGCTCAAATTCCTTGCAATGTCATCCACTGTCATCCCTCTATCAGACTGAATAAGGTCATTGACTGATTTGATCACCTCAGGAGACATCACTTCTGTAGGACCCCCACTCCTGTCTTCATCCTCAACACTGCTCGATCCTTCTTTAAACAATTTAGCCCACTTGCAGGCAATTTTTTGGCTAAAACATGTGGCACCATACACAGTTGACAATCTCCTGTGAATTTCAACTGGTTTGCACCCTTCAGCAACCAAAAACTTGATAACTGACCTTTGTTCAATCCTAGAGCTTCTTGGTCGGCCATCGTTTTTAATCTCCCAAACCCTAAAATTTCTTTTCAAACTACAAAAAAAAAAAAATTAAATCCCTTTGAAAAAGAAGCAAAGGTAAAGAAATTAAATAAAATAATCTTCTATCTGTATTCGAAAAACTTATACTGAAAAATTGGTTGGTAAAAATCAACTGAATATAGTGAGTTGTGTTTAACAGACCAACAAATTTCCAAAATTTGCATTATTTATTTTTTTGGTTAATTATTGTATTTAACCTTGCATCTTCATTGAGAAGAACAACATTTTTCTATTGACAAACATCCTGGGTATGGCAATAAACCGTATCCGGTAGCAGGTCCTCTGATTGGAAGGATTTGTGGAGCATTGCAGAATCTCTTAATTGATGCTGGGTTGCTAACATTTGTTAGGCACATAACTCAGGGCAAATAGTTCATATGTGGTGGATAATGAAATTAAAAATTAAAAGTAACACTTTCCACTTCCTCACTTTTACAAAAATTCAAAATAATGTGTGAAATCTTAATTTTGCCGAATAGGAAAAAGTTTGACCCCATACTGAAAAAAAATGGCGAAACCAGGTTTCGCGAACAGATGTTAAATTAATTTTCTAACCAATGAAAAAAGCGATTTGCAAAACTGAGAGAAAAGTTAGCAATCCTGTGTGGAAAAAAATAAATGACCATAAAACACGAATAAAGTCAGAAACAGTCAGTCAAATGGGGGCAGAGAGAGAGAGAGGGAGAGAGAGAGATAGGGAAAGAGAGAGGGAGAGAGAGAGAGAGGGAGAGAGAGGGAGAGGGAGAGGGAGAGAGAGAGAGAGAGAGAGAGAGAGAGAGAGGCGACACGCTAAAATGCAACAAAAAAAAAATTCAAGCCTGACCCGGACATATAAGGTCCCGTCACACATTCATTCTCTTTTCCTTTTTTCTCATGTGCTCTTTTCTTTTAACTCTTCTTCTTCATCCTCAACATTCTTGCAATTTGTAAAGAAGAAGACGACTGCAACAATAACAAGATACTTCAACTGACTCGTAAATATTTATAGCGCTAAGTACACGTTCATTTATTGCTTCACATTCCTTTTCATTCTGTTTTTTTTTTTAATCATTTCACCCCGAGCAAGGCGGAAACGCCACTGATGTGCAGGGGGTTACATAAATGTAAAAAGATTAATTAGAAAAGAGCGAGGAGTACAAGCTAGTCAGAAAGGAACAATAGAAAGCTGAGAAAGCAGGTGCGATGACAGATACAGAGGTGGAGAGAAAGGGAAGGTTATACAGGGGAGGGTAGAGGGCTAGAGGCCAGTGGTTAGTAGATGAGTATTGACTTTGCATTTATATTTCTTGAGGTTGTAGCCGTCAGGAAAGCAAGAATATGGGAGCGAGTTCCACAGGCGGGAAGTGCGAGAGAGGAAGCTGCAGGAGTAGAATTGTCGTCTGCATTTGGCTAACCTGACTGTGAATGGGTGGGACCCAGTTGCCAGTCTGGTTGCACGAGTAAACACCTGTTGAGGAGGTATCAGTGACTTAAGCTCGTCCGAACAGAAGCCATGAAAGTAGCTTGTTATAAAAAAAGAACTAAAAAAGATTTTATTAGTAACTTCTTAATATTTTTACATACACTCCTTCTGCTACTATCAACTATAAGCCCTGGATTTTTTTTAACTCTTCACTAATATTTCACTAAGTGCATTTTCTCAGTGAATATTTAACTTCCACTTCTGTACTGTTTATAAAATTCTACTTAAACAAACAAAATACTTTCATTTTTTTTAAATCGTATCACCCCAAGCAAGGCGGTAACGCCACTGATGTGCAGGGGGCTACATAATAGTGAAAAGATTGGAAAAGATAAAGCCGGAAACCACATCCTAAACAGGGAACAAGGAATGAGCCTCTTAACCTGTTCAATAGACATGGGTGGAGTGTGAACCGGGCGATAGATAGATCTATCTACTCTAATTGGAAAAAAACAAAAACAAAACAAAGTGAGAAGATTGGAAAAGAGAAAAGCCGGAAACCACATCCTAAACAGGGAACAAGGGATGAGCCTCTTAACCTGTTCAATAGACATGGGTCACCCACATTTCAACGTCCAACCTTCCACCTTCTGATGACCTGAATAAACCTATAAGTTGTAGGGAATTTGGTTATGTTTGACGTGAGACTTACTTAATAAATATTCAACCATCTCCCTACTACAAATCACCAAACTGCAGTCGAAACATGAGAATATAAAAATAGTCTAGACAAATTACACCATGCATTTTCATATTAAAAAAAGAAGTTACTAAATCTCTATTGTGGTCAACGCAAACGGTGACACCACACTTAGAAATAGCGCGCCAGAGACGTTCATGTTTGGGGCAATTGCGAAGGTCAACTCAACGAAAATGCAATGGAGAGGCATTGGTCTGGTGAACGTCGGGAAAAACTAAGAAAAGTAAATGTCATGGTGGCATCACTGTCAAACTGAATGAATTCTTCCAATCATTACTTATCTTCCCTCACAAGAGGTGTGAGGGAGTAGCCCGAGATGCGCGTCCCAAAACAACCTGAGAGTAGGTCTACGAACATTGCTACCTTAACGACCATTACTAGTCCCTGTTATAAGGTCGACGATCAAATCATAGTATTCCGGAGCAACTCGTATTCAGTCAGTTAGTTAAGTGCCATACGTAATACCCGCTTGGGCGATCATGTCTCGAAAGAGACATGACTGACTGGGCAGAAGATTATCCCGCGGTACGTTGCCATTGCTTTCTGCGGTAGACTGGTTGCCTACCAAGGCTAGAGAACCCAGTCTGTCCTGCTATTTAACCCATAAGTGGAAGGAAGAGACGGTTTAATAACTCTCCCAAGGGTATTTGCGCGTAAGTGAATACAATGGATTCAACTGGAATTCGAACTCGGCTCCCCGTATTATCGTATTCTTTCCGTATTTAATATATATTCGTTTTTTATCTATTTGGTTGTTTTTCGTTATTCTTATTTGAGATTTAACCGGGTCCATGACAGTAAATTACTTTAATTTGGGGTGAATTAATAAAAAAATCCGTCTCTTTTTTCTCTTATTTTCTCGAAACCTACGCTGTTGTTCTTACGACCAGCCAATGTTATTTTCAATAGATTTCCGTAAAAAAATTCTGTAGCCTGAAGTTTCTTAGTTTTTTTTTTGTCATTGGTGAGGAGACTGCACTATTTGCTGCCTTACAAAATTAAATACTCTTTTCAAATAGAATAAGATGTTATATTTGATCACACTGATTAATCTTCTTACAATTAAGCCAAATATAACGTTCAGGTTTTTTAAAAATAAAAGTATACATGTCCTGGGCATGACGATAAACTGAATCCGGCAGTAAGACCTCTGATTGGGAGATTGTGAGGAGCTTGGAACCACATCTTAATTGCTGCTGTTCTCGGGTCCATCCTGACCGGAGTGGTAGCACCCTTTAGGGTCCCAGCCATGGGCAAATTGTTACCCCCACCCAAACTGGGGTCAAAACATTATGAAAGTATAAAAATACACTTTTATAGGAATATATACATAAAAATAGACTTTTATGCAAAAATATACATTTTTAAAAAAAATATTACCAACAATATATTTTTGAAGACAAAATTACCATAATGTAGAGAGAAGAGGACCAGCAAAGAGACGGGACTAATGAAAGTTGTTCATCGGATAGAAACCCGGTTAAAGTAGAACAACATAAATCAGTGCAAATCATCACCGGTATGTTTAGGGGATATACTACGCGACGAAGCAGTCCTCACATATAACACATTTTTGAAAAAAAAAATGAACTCAGCAAAACATTTTCGAATACAAAACTAGAAGACATTTTCAGTTTTCTGAAATAAAAAAGAATAAAAACAAAGTTTCATCAAAATATAACAAAATCAACCTTCTCATTCTAACCGAACATGAGAAAAAAAAAATTAACACCGCAGTTTTTTGGTATTAAATAATCATCTGCCCAGTCAGTCATGTCTCTTTCGAGACATGATCGCCCAGGCGTGTATTACGTATGGCACTTAACTAACTGACTGAATACGAGTTGCTCCGGAATACTATGATTTGATCGTCGACCTTATAACTGGGACTAGTAATGGTCGTTAAGGTAGCAATGTTCGTAGACCTACTCTCAGTTAATACGTCGCGTAACAAAACTCAAAAGTATACGGTCCGTTTTATTATACTTATTCAACCTACAATGTATCCGTATTAGTTAAGCGGATATGGGTCCATTTATCAATTTGCTATTTTTACTAATCACTCATCTACAAAATACATTTAGATAAGTAATATACTGCCCTGCACTGACCCTCCTGCCTTCATTATGTTTTATCCGTATCACGCCATCCTCCCTCATTCTTCTTCTTTTTCTATGTGCATTGTCCCTTCAGGACGTAGGCGATCATGGATCTCCACGTCTCCCTATCCCTTGTGGCTCTTAGTATGCTTGCTCCTGTTGCTCCTGGCAACCCCCGTTCCGTCATCCACCTGATCAGACCCTGCAAATATGTTATCCGCTGTCTTCCTCTGTCTCTCCTTCCTTCTATCTGTCCAGTCAGTATTAGGTTCTCTAGGCTCTCCTTCCTCATTGCATGTCCCAGGAACTTCAGTTGTCTCTTTCTGATGCTCAGCATCAATTTCCTTTTGTTGCCATTCTTTCTAGCACTTCGTCGTTGCTTGTATGCTCAGTCCACGATATCCGTAACATCCTTCTGTAGAACCACATTTCGGCCGCTTCCAGTTTTGTCCTCATTTTCGATGATATTGTCCAGCATTCACATCCGTATTGAAGAACTGACATCACGTAGCAATCTAGCACTCTTTTCTTCGTTTCTATTGAGATTTTCCTGTGTGTTAGTATTTTGCTCATCTTCTGGAACGCGTCCTTTGCCATGCCAATTCGCCTTCGGATCTCCGTATACTCTATAAATTTCAACAGAGGAGCGACGCTTACACTTTACGACAGATTTGCTTTAAATAAAATAATGACGAAACGGGATCAATCAGCCCATTGTTTAAAAGTTTCAAGAAAATGGATTACGTTTTTACCAATGACTGAATTCTTTGATCATCTACAAAATACACGGATAATAAGAACTGAATTTTGCAAGAACCCTTAAGGTTTCTTTATCAGCTGCTCTTTTTTTGGCAAAAAATCGGCTAAATATTTAAATTTTTTAAATTAATGAGTCCGTTTGTTGAGCTTCAGTTATCTTTCTATCGTCCAAAATCAGAAGGAACTCATACATATTTCGAAGTTCAAATGAGAAATATTTTTATTATTTAACGCCACCACCTACAAGGCACGAGGGCCACTCAAGTATAGTTGAATGATTTCGTTTAGCAGCATTTCAACCACTGGATTATTTCATGCCGAAATCTCAATAATTTGAACACAATTTTATAGCTCTACGGTGATATCGAACAAAGCGAGGGACCGGATGTTTGCACCCTCACGACCAGAAAGCAAATGATCAAAACTTCTCGGTGCGCACCACGACTCCACGCAGATGTTCCGGTTGAAAACTAAAAATTAATTAAATATCAAATTCAAGTTCACGAGCCTACGCGGACTATATTTATCGGCCAATGGGAAGAGCAGAACCAAATACGGATGTGAATTCCAAAATGATCTGCTGCGATCCAAAAAGTCGAAATAAAAAGCCGATACAGAAAGCATCGCCCGACAGACCGGAGAGAGACGAGTGTAATGAGTATCTACCTTGAGCGAAGTCAAGCGAATTACTATGCTCGTCTCTCTTCCCTCTTATCTTATCCTTCGTTGTCTCTAAACTACTTACCGACCAAAGGAGCGAATACATCAAAGACATTCCTAATTTATCACGCTCCGACATTCATACGCACAAATTCTCTTTTCAGCATTTTATTGCGATGAAGATTTTAACGTCCGTTGGAACCATCTTTAAAGGATTACTTTAATTGTAAAAACCTTAATTAATATGTGTAGATATAAAACGTTGTTTCTAAAGTCAATTTGCCTCTCTTGACTTATAACCTTTTTATGACATATAGTGGGCTATGTACAACGAGGCCAAATTCCGTTAATCTGCAGCAACTACTCTCCACTAGACCGGATAACCCACAATAGCTCCACGAAATATATTTTGAACGCAATTGTATTTATTCAATTACAGATAAAATGTATTGCTACCATTTACTAAATGTATTGTTGATCTTTTTTATATAAAAATATATTACTGGTATTTTTTTTCCTGTTAAAATATATTTTTATTCTTTCATAAAGATTTTGTTTGGTGGTTGTTCATTTTTGATCGGTGAGGTGATACTACCCTGGGACGTAGCAAGAACAGCAATTTAGAGTTTGTTCGACGCTCATGCAAATCTCCAATATCTCGACCAGAGGCGTTGCTGCGGGAAGTCGTTTATCGTCATACGCAGAACTACACAAAAATGAGCAATACTGTTAAAATACTTAAAGATGTATGTGATGTGACTGAAAGTGAAGAGTGTACAAAGTACATATTATAAGCAAAATGGGGATCGATAACTTTAGCAGCTTCACGTAGAAGGTGTGTATATACAGGGTGTCCATAAAGTCCTTGTGCAGCTATTTAGATATGCTACAAATTACTTTATTTTGAAGCTTGAAAATTAAACTTGAAAGATAATGCAGTGTTTCAACAAGATGGAGGTCTTTGTCTTGTCACTTTGCTCTGCGTGTTACACAGTTTCTAAATGAGGAATTTCCTAACATATTGATCAGAAGGGATAGAACATTCGCCAGATTTGACTCCATTAGATGTTTTTTGGAGACATGAAAAACAATTGTGAATGCAACCAAACCTAGTTCATTAGATTGAAAGCTAAAATAACTAAAGTAATTTCAGGCATTACTGTAAACCAGTTGGCAAATGTTTCCGTGAACTGCAAAATCGTATTACCCTTTGTATTGCTAATGATGACATGTGGAAACTTAAGTAAAATTTCAATAAAACCTTAAAAAATATAGATTTATTTTTAATTCTTTTTACAAATTATTTCTATCGCAAATACAAATAAAATTATAATTTTTTTAAAGTGCACACGAACTTTATCGGCAACCTGTATAATACTTTTCACGGAATAAACGTTCGGGTGCATGTTCTACGAAATAGCAGTTATTTAAAGAAAAAAAATCAGTGCTTGGGTGGACGTTGATATAAATTTCGGAAACAGAAACTAATATCGACATCCAGAGCGAGGTTTTTCTTAATTAATTCTACAATAAAAAATGTTCGGCTTAAATATAATACTATTCCCAGAAGCATCCTCGCGGGAGCATGTTCAGCCAACTAGCATATATTTTGAAATAAAATAATTGAATTTAGGAAGCATAGCCTAATGTTGACGGCCACAGAGGAGGGATTTTTTCAGCATATACGTTATATTGATACTATTAAATGTAATATGAATACGTAAAATAAATAATTGTAATAATAAAATTATTTTAAAATAACCACAAATGGTTGGTAAACCTTATAAATATAAAAAACAATCATATCAACACACTGTCTCAATTTATTATCGTGGTATATTTTTAACTCCTCATTGTGCGTCTCCCAAAGAGGGCGGGCTCTCTTGTTGAAAACCAGTTATTGTCATCTTATAGCTAATAGTAATGAATTCTGGTACTTATTCTCTTGAATACCCTCATAATATATTGACTATTCTCCTAAGGCGTAGATGTGCGTTGTGGTGCAGTGGATATCGATTCAGAACGAAAAACCGGGGAGCCGAGTTCGAAATCCAGTTGAATTTCTTGCGTTTACTTACGCAGAAATACCCTTGGGAAAGGTATTAATCCGTCTCTTCCCGCCAGTTATGGGCAAAATAATAGGACAGATTGGGTTTTATAGCCTTGGCTGGCAACCAGTCGCAGAAACTGCAGAAAGCAATGGCAACCTACAGCGGGATAATCTTCTGTCCAGTCAGTCATGTCTCTTTCTGGACATGATCGCCCAAAGCGTGTATCACGTATGGCACTTAACTGACTGACTGTATATAATAGTTGGAATCATGATTAAGTCGCCTACAGGGCATGAAGTAGAGGATCAGTTTTGTATTGTTTTGAAGTAATAAACTGATCCCCCCACTAATTAATACTCAATAATATAAAACATCTCATCCCCCTCTAGCTATGAGTCAAATAACAGAACAGATTGGGTTCTATAGACTTGGCTGGCAACCAGAAAGTAATGGCAACCTATTGCAGGATAAACTTCTGCCAAGTCATGTTCTCTTTCGAGACATGATCGCCCAAAGCGTGTATCACGTATGGCACTTGACTGATTCTCCTAAGGTATTCTACAAAGTTCATTCATTACAAAATAGACAATCTCCTACATTTCTCCGTTTCTCATGTCCTCATTTGCATATTACACTCGTCTGCGATAAGTATTACGCCCCTAATCACTCTACACCCTTTGCTTCCCTTTGTACTTCTCTCCGGGTCACGTACATCATTTTCGCGACATTTGGTCTCGTCTCGCATGACGTAAAACTTTTATATGCATCAACCTCGCCGATCAACGGACATATGTATTATCAGGAAATCTCAAACATGAGAGAAGGCGGTTTTTGCAGACATGTTCATTATTCAAATCAGGGAATTTCGTCATCCGTTAATTAAAGAATTTATTAATTGTATTCAAATTTCACTCATGATAACAACTTGTTCACTTCGAGTTTTTGTGTAAAATTCCTTTCTTGATTTACTGTGTGCCTTTTATCACCCGTTGTATTTTCTCTCTCCATTTTACATGAATAAATTTCACACTGATACCTCCCAGCTTACATCTAAAAACTGATAAGTCTACTTCTTCTTCATGTGACATGTCCCTTCAGGAAGTAGGCGATCATAGATTTCTACTTGACTTTATCTCTTGTCTCTCTCAATAATTTTTTCTCTTGATATCTCTTCTAAATTCGTTTATATTTTTGAGGTAAAACGTCGAATATTTTAATAATGAATTATAGGCCGGAAAATTATAAATATTCTTAAGAAATACACACACACTCTCAGCATCATCAAAAGTCTACATTTTATATATATATATATATATGTATATATATATATATATATATATATATTTATTGATTGTTTAATTACTTAATTTTTGGTCATAATAAAATTAGACCAGTGCACCTTTGTAATAAAAAGTGTTCAATAAAATTATATAGTATAACTTTGAATATTTTCCATTTGTTAATGAGTTATTACGCGAACCAAGTTTCTACCATGATTACCGCTTGAAGACACCACTCATGGTAAATAACCTGGGTCGCGTAATAAATCGTTTACAAAATAGTATATATATATATATATATATATATATATATATATATATATATATATATATATACGTGTGTGTGTGTGCACTTCTCTCCTGTCACTCTCAAGGAGATAACCTGTGAGAAACAGCTAACAACCCTCTGAAATGTTTTGCCGTAATATTTCCAGATGTGGTACTTCTTCTTCTATGTGCCCTGTCCCTTCAGGACGTAGGCGATCATGGATCTCCACGTCTCCCTATCCCTTGTGGCTCTTAGTATGTTTGCTCCTGTTGCTCCTGGCAACCCCCGTTCCGTCATCCACCTGATCAGACTCTGCAGATATGTTATCCGCTGTCTTCCTCTGTCTCTCCTTCTTTCTATCTGACCAGTCAGTATCAGGTTCTCCAGGCTCTCCTTCCTCATTGCATGTCCCAGGAACTTCAGTTGTCTCTTCCTGATGCTCAGCATCAATTTCCTTTTTGTTGCCATTCTTTCTAACACTTCGTCGTTGCTTGTATGCTCAGTCCACGATATCCGTAGCATCCTTCTGTAGAACCACATTTCGGCCGCTTCCAGTTTTTTCCTCATTTTCGATGATATTGTCCAGCATTCACAGCCGTACTGAAGAACTGACATCACGTAGCAGTCTAGCACTCTTTTCTTCGTTTCTATTGAGATTTTCCTGTGTGTTAGTATTTTGCTCATCTTCTGGAACGCGTCCTTTGCCATGCCAATTCGCCTTCGGATCTCCGTGTCGCACTTTCCATCTCCTGTTAGAACACTTCCTAGGTACTTAAATTCTTGGACTTGTTTGATTCTGTTATCCCCCACCTGTATTTGGCATTTTGGGTTGTATCTTTTGCTGATGACCATGCACTCGTCTAAAAATATTTTCTGTCTTTAAATAATTCGTAAAACGATTCGATCAATGATATAAAAAAAATGGGTCAGCCGTCAGTGAGCAGTGGGTTCCAGTGACAGAAAAGACTAGATATGAACAGAATTGAAGAAAGTCTAAAAGATGAACGGGATTCACGATGATATGAGGTGATAATAAATCTGGCATTTCACATTTTGAAGATTGTACCTATCATGGCAGCAAGAAAAATTGGGGAGGATATTCCATAGACAGGAAGTGCGAAAAAGAAACTTCTAGAGTAGAATTGATGATTGCATTTTACAGTTTTAACGGTAAAATTGTGGGACCTATATTCAAATCTAATAGCAACCTTAAATCTATGTGGTTCGGGACACCAGGAGAAAAAAAATTGCCAGATCACTTGCCATGGAAATATTTGCAGAAAGGGCAGAAGAAATCCACGTCAAGTCGATTAGAATGTGACTGAAATTGAAAAGCCAAGTTAGAATGAAATAACCGGAGTACCAGACCTGATATAGAAACAGTATTCAATGCACCTTTCAGTCAGTCAGGTAAGTGCCATACGTGAAACACTCTTGGGTGATCAGGTCTTGAATGAGACATGATGAAGGGGCAGAAGATTATCCCGCAGTAGTTTGTATTACTTTCTGCGGTAGACTGGTTGCCAGCCAAGGCTATAGAACCTAATGTAACCTGTTATTTGACTCATAGCTAGAGGGGGGAAGTGATATATTATGTTATTAAGTAGTAATTAGAGAAGATTCAGTTTTCTTTTGTTATGAAGTAATAAACTGATCCCCCACTTTATGCCCAGTAGAAGCCTTAAACTTATTTTCAGCTATTATATTCAGTCAGTCAGTTAGTGCCATACGTGACACACTCAATGGTGATCATGTCTCGAAAGAGACATGACTAGCTGGGCAGATGATTATCCCGCATTAGTTTGCAATTACTTTCTGTAAAACCCAGTCTGTCTTGTTATTTAACCCATAACTGGAGGGAAGAGACTGATTAATATCTTTCCCAAGTGTATTTGTGCGTAAGTAAACGCAACAAATTCAACTGGATTTCGAACTCGGCTCCCCGATTTTTCGTTTTGAATGGATATCCACTGCACCACAACGCACATCTACGCCTTAGGAGAATAGTCAATATATTATGAGGGTATTCAAGAGAATGAGTACTAGAATTCATTACTATTAGCTATAAGGATATTTACGCGTTAGTGAACATAAAGAAATTAACTGAAATTCCAACTCGGCTCCCTGATATATCTCACCGGGCCGATATCCACTGCACCACAATGCACGGATAAATGGTAGATTTATAAATGTGCAACATCGATTCTGGCAACGAAATAGTAACCCAACTTCCAAGCAGAAGATGAGGCTATAGATTCGTTGTAGTCTTTCCACTGCAGGTCGCAGGGCAAGTATCTCAGTGTGTTGCTTTCATGGAGACTAAATCAGCTATGTTGATAGTGGCCAGGAAAGTTTGTCCATGGTAGTTAAGCGGGACAGTTATATATATATATATATATATATATATATATATATATATATATACATGTATATATAATAAGACAGACACGTCATTCCATGGTTAAGCGGAAGTATGGGCCTATTTCAGGCAAACCTTTATCAGCTTCCGTCTTTATTGTACAGAAGTTTTTACACGGATAAAATGTGTCTGTCTTAATTTTTACATATATTTGCTCTATATTTATTTATATACATATATATTTAAAGCTCTGCTATAGAGTTATCCGCCACTTTATGTGCAGGATACTCCTTTGGATTTTTCTATATCTACACCGCATGTTTTTTTTAATCAATATTTCATTTATTGTGCAAAAAAAAGTTAAATTAGATTAAATTAAATTTTAACTTTTTAAAGCATTAAATAATACTGGAGTGGTGAATACAGAAAAAGATATAGATTTAGCCTCTGTTGCATGTGTTTCTATTTTTCTCTAAATAAATAGCTTTCTTTTGTTCATCTTCTCAAACCTTGGTTTTTTATTTACCAGAAGATGCAACGAAAAATTATTTTATTTTGATTAGTGAAGACATTCTGCAACATTGTCTTTCAATCTATACATCTGATATTGATTGAATCGGTTATAGAAATTTGGCTAGGGGTTAGTTTGCTTCAGGATCAAAGTAATGGGTTTGCACACACACACACACACACACACACACACACACACACACACACATACCCACACACACACACATATATATATATATATATATATATATATATATATATATTGTAAATGGTAGTATCATCAGCATAGACGCCTAACTGGGAACTGAGGGCCTCATAAAGAGCTTTAACGAAGATGAAAAACAGCTTAGGACCTAGGATGTAGCTTTTCATGTGACAGGTTCTGGAAGCTTGCCTATTTACAACAACGTCATTTCCTTATTCGATACAAATCAATAGATTAAATCAAACAGTCGTCTAATAATACGGTAAACCTAGAACTTGTACTGTGAAACGCTTTCGAGATATCTAGAGCTACTGGTAAAGTAGAGAGGAATCAGCAGTCGCGTGATCCAAATATTTTAAAGGCTATACAGTGGCTTATACGGACGCTGCCTTAGGACCAGGAGAATGTGAGAAGTTTCCCTTCAGCTCAGTTTCATTGAAATATGATTCATCGAAACCATCGCTTAATTTTGAAATTTCTGCGGAAAGGAATTTTGAAGCATCGGCAGGTTATACGTATTTTCGTCTGTGTAGAAACCGGTTATAGATTTTTATGCGAGCATTTTACTAACCCAGAGGACGTTGAGTTGAAATGTGTTATCTTCTTTACATTGGAAGACAATTTTTACGCTTTTAATATATTGCGTGTGCTATCTCGAAAAGGCCTGATGAATATTCATTTTTCTCCGTTTTAATTTCTCATATTTATATTTGTTTTAATTTGATAACATGAAGTCCTTACCGTTATCGTCTTCATTTTCCGACTTCCCAAAGTACACGATAAATATGTCTAGAATATTTTGATAATGCAGAGACAACAAGCGTTATATTTAATAATACGCCTAACTCGTATTAGAGTTAAAAAGAATTTCCGTTAAAATTTTATAGCCTAAGATTATATTTTGTCTTGTAGACATTTTTAGGTACAGATAGAAGCATACATTTCAGTAATTTTTAAAGATATATATTTCATTTTATGATTTTACGTTAAACTCGTTTTTCCTAAAATCTTTATATTAGTTCTGGTGTTGTGGATATGAACTCGGAAGGAGTTCGAATTCGTGTTAAATTCATTGCATTCACTTGGAAAAGGTATTAACACGTCCCTTCTCTGGGTAAAATAACAGGACAGATTGGATTTTTTTTTTTAATCATTTCACCCCGAGCAAGGCAGAAACGCCACTGATGTGCAGGGGGTTACATAAATGTAGAAAGATTAATTAGAAAAGAGTGTAGAAAGGAACAATAGAAAGCTGAGAAAGCAGGTGCAATGACAGATACATGGGCGGAGAGAAAGTGAAGATGATACAGGGGAGGGGAGAGAGCTAGAGTACAGTGGTTAGTAAGTGAGTATTAACTTTGCTTTTAAATTTCTGGAGGTCGTAGCCGTCAGGAAAGCAAGAATACGGGAGTGAGTTCCACAGGCGGTAAGTGCGAGAGAGGAAGCTGCAGGAGTGGAATTGTCGTCTGCGTTTGGCTAACCTGACTGTGAATGGGTGGGACCCAGTTGCCAGTCTGGTTGCACGGGTAAACACCTGTTGAGGAGGTATCAGTGACTTAAGCTCATCCGAGCAGAAGCCATGAAAGTATTTATAGAAGAGACAGAGGGAGGCCACATTTCGACGATGGGAAAGTGGCTGCAGTCGAGTCGCCAGATCAGTACCTATCACATTACGGACTCTCCTTTGGAGCTTGTCAAGAACACTGAGGAGAACGGCAGGGTCACCTGACCATAAATGGCAGCAGTACTGGATTCTATAATCTTGGTTCCCCGATCTCATGCTAAAGAAGTGTAAAACAAGGATTTTCTTTTCACCGGAACTGTTCGTCTTGTAGAGCGAGATTATTTTGAAAACCGTAGAAGTTATGCCAGGATTTGTCATCGGAGGCCACAATTGAAATAACCTAAGGTACGCAGATGATACAGTGCTGATAACAAACACGGAAAGGAAACTACCATAGCAGTAGGGAGCTAAAGAGAGTTACAAGTTAGGAATACAAATAAACAGCAAGAAAACCGTATGCACGGTCATCAATAAAAAGGGCAGCCCAATATGCCAAATACCGATCGGGGATACTAAAATCAAGCAGGTCAAAAATTTAAATACCTGGGAAGACGGAAAGTGCGACACAGAAATGGGAAGGCGAATTAGTATGACGGAGGAAGCATTCCAGAAGTTGAGTAAAGTATTAAGAAACAGGACGATTTCGCTAGAAACAAAGAAGAGAGTACGGAATTGCTATGTGAAGTCAGTTTTTCAATATGTCAGTGAATTCTGGACAATATTATCAAAGATGAGGGAAAAACTTGAAGCAACTGAAATGTGGTCTTACATAAGGATGCAGCGAATATCATGGATCGAGCATGTGAACAATGATGAGGTATAGAAGTGATGGAAACGAAAAGGAAATTAATACTGAGCATCAGGAAGAGACAGCTGAAGTTCCTGGGACATGCAATGAGGAAGGTGGGTTTAGAGAACCTGATACTAACAGGACAGATAGAGAAAGGGAGTGACTGGAGAAAAAGCGGATAACATATTTGAAGGACCTAATCAGTTTGAAGACGGAACGAGGGTTGCGCGGTGTAACAGGAGAAAGTGTGCTCAGAGCCACCAAGGATAGTGAGAAGTGGGAAGCCATGATTGCTCTTGTCCTGAATTGACAAGACATATAAAAGAAGAAAAGATTGGCAGGTAGGTCCCACTATTTTGCCTTCAAAATAGTTAAATGTAACATCCTCTTCTACACTGACAGTTTCTTTCTCGCACTTCCCAGTTTTCGAAATCACTGTCTTTTGCTTGCTTTGCTAGGAGCTACAATCTCCAAACGTTTAAATGCAAAATCAATCACCATTTTCTATTTACTTGATTTCACTTCATCTCCTAGAATTCTCCGGCATCATCTGAACTTTGTTGTTTGATTATTTTTTCTTTTACTGTAATTCTATGAGCAAAAGTGGCGGTCCTGCAATATTTGTGCTAAAATGATTATAAAAAAAAATTATTTATTTGTAACACTTCACAGGCATAAGCAAATAGGAAATTTCAGTTGCTATTCAAGGAAAAAATTGTATTAATCTGTGCAAATTTAAGAAAATTAAATACCTTCATCCTTCTCTTTATCAATAAACTTGAGTTCCTCACAGCCACTGCGGACAAAGCCGAGTACTTTTCCCGTAGATATTCCTTCAACTCCATATTTGTATTGTCTGGAGTATCCGCACCCGACTTCCCTCTTAGAAGTGAGGCTCAACTAAGGGATGTTACATGATCCCCTCTCTGGTCTTTAAGGTAATTTCAAAACTTGACCCCATAATGGTAGCGACGACGACGGATTCTTTGTCATTGTCTTAAAGAAATGTCGCCGTTCTCCATCCTCTCTAAAGTCTATAGTTATTTCTTTCTGCTACCTAGTTTCCTGTATGCTGCAAATCGGCTTATGTGTTTCCTCAACTTACGAACCCATGAAAGGCTATCATAAACTAATCTTAGACAAACAGCATGGCTTCCGGTTTGTCAGGTCTACTGCTGATTCGCTAACGACCAACACCGAGTACATATACCAGGCCTTCGGTAAGAATGGCTAGCTCAGGCTGTTTCCCTTTATTCCTCTAAATCATTTGATAGGGTCTGGCACGGTAAATTTCTGCGCAAGCTACAGGGCTATGATATCACTGGATGCTTGCTTGGTTTGATCCAGTCGTTTCTATCAAACCGAAGGTGCAGTAGATATCGGTTTGGAACGAGGAATCGGAGAGCCACGTTCGAATTTCAGTTGAATTCGTTGCCTTCACTTACCATCCTTGGGAAAGGTATTAAACCGTCTATTTCTTTAGCCATGGGTTAAATAATTGGAAATATTGTGATCAATAGCCTTGGTTGGCAACCTGTCTACCGCAAACATTAATGACTACCTACTGCTTGATAATTTTTTTGCCCAGTCATGTTTTTTTCGAGACTTGATCGCCAAAGCGTTTGCCATGCATGACACTAACTGAGATCTGGACACCTAGGGAATTTAGGTTTCTTATCTCCACATATTAAACATGTTTTGCGTTTTTTTTTTGTTTTTTTTTTTAGGATGAAAGAGCTAACGTCTTTTTCTAGAGTACACTAAACAAAAAAATCATAGATGAAATGCATTTAACTGCACCCCTAAAGGGTGATTGTGCTAAAATTGACGGCGAATGTGGGGTAATTGCATCTAGTTCGCGTGAATCTTGAACAACACATCAACCATTTCATCACAAAGGATGGAAATCATATTGAAGTTTTGATTCCTTAATATTTCAATTCAATAAACTGTTGTTGAGAATTGAATTTCTTGAGAATTTCCTTATTTCCTTATGTTTCTAGATTTTATAGACACCCTGTAGTACAAAAGAAACATACGTTTATTAAATTCTCCTCTCATATTATTTATTTACTAATAATTGTGTCTCCTTCAGACCTCATTCTCTATTACATTATTTTAAGATGCACAGAGTTAACCTAATGAAGGGCTGTTTGAAGCAACTTGACTTTAGAAAGCGTCTATTAAATACGTTCATTATTCAAACCACATAAAAATGTCCATTATTCACATCAGCAGAAAATGCAGCTGTGATTCTATGATAGATATAAAATTTATGAAAATGAATAATAGGTATGTCAAATGTGTGGCCCATATGATACCTTAAAATATGATTATATTTATTTAATTGCGAGAATAAAGTGTTTGGATTTGAATATTTGTTGTGGGATTTCTCCTTTTTCTATGATAATTGACTCGACTTGAGTATACATATACTCCTTCCATAGTGAGATACGAGAGAAGAGTTGAGATCCATATGATACCGAACTATACCGAAGTTTTTTTTTTTTTAATCATTTCACCTCGAGCAAGGCGGAAACGCCACTGATGTGCAGGGGGTTGCATAAATGTAAAAAGATTAATGAGAAAAGAGTGAGGAGTACAAACTAGTTAGAAAGGAACAATAGAAAGCAGGTGCGACGACAGATACATAGGTGGAGAGAAAGGGAAGTTTGTACAGGGGTGGGGAGAGAGCTAGAGTCCTGTGGTTACTAGATGAGTATTGACTTTGCATTTAAATTTCTGGAGGTTGTAGCCGTCAGGAAAGCAAGAATACGGGAGCGAGTTCCACAGGCGGGAAGTACGAGAGAAGAAGCTGCAGGAGTAGAATTGTCGTCTGCATTTGGCTAACCTTAGTGTGAATGGGTGGGACCCAGTTGCCAGTCTGGTTGCTGACGTCAACCTGTTGAGGAGGCATCAGTGACTTAAGCTCATCCGAGCAGAAGCCATGAAAGTATTTATAGAACAGACAAAGGGAGGCCACATTTCGACGATGGGAAAGTGGCTGCAGTCGAGTCGCCAGATCAGTACCTATCACATTACAGATTCTCCTTTGGAGCTTGTCAAGAACACTGAGGAGAACGGCAGGGGCACCTGACCATAAATGGCAGCAGTACTCCATGCACGGACGGATGGTTGACTTGTATATATGCAGGATGGATTCAGGTGGAAAAAACATCCTGGATCGACATAGTGACCCAACCTTCTTAGCAGTAGATTTTGCTATGGATTCAATATAGTGGTTCCATTTGAGGTCTGAGGACAGGGTAAGTCCGAGGAGGCGTAGTGTATTACTCTCAGGGAGAATCACTTGGTCCATGCTTATGGCAGGCAGGAGAGGTTTGCACAGAGAATACCGTTTCAGTAGTCATACTTGCTCTGAGCTTCACTCAGCCAGAATAGCATTACATGGACATATTAATTACAGCACGGCTTCATTTCAAAGTCTTGTATATGTATATATTCCTTACTAATCGTACTACTGGATGACTAACCTGCGTTCCAGTTTGTATCTTTGCGTTTAATATAATCTAGTCTTTTATTTCAAATATCGGTTTTGTTGTTCATTATTTTTTGCGGTTCCTCACACGGAATCCACAACAATATTATTAATAATGGATTCTTTTATAAAATGGTGTATTTAAAACTAGGAAATATTTTCAGATTGTGATATACATATTTATGAAATAAATTTCAAATATTATGTCTGCTTATTTTTAAGAAAATCCGTTCGTACACACGAATACGCTTTTGTGTATTATTATCGAAAAATGTAAGAAAGGCGCTGTAAATTTACAGTTAATATTATTATTCATTTATCAATGTTCGCAAGTATTTCAATCTCTTTCCGAGAACGTCTTCATGGATATAAGTTGTGGTAACAAAAATTTACTGCAAAACTGAGTTGCTAAAGATCACTGTAAATTTTACTTTTTGCTACAAATGTATATGTCGCTTAAGAATTTTGAGACATCTACAACAACATTCCTGTCAACATTAAAAATATAAAAAGTAATGACCCACAACACAACTATCCAAAACCGAGAAACGAACATATACAAACCATACACCCTGAAGGAAATATTCATTAAAAACTTAAGCCGTCAACACAATCAGCTATGATTA
The DNA here is from genome assembly GCA_037127315.1 of Ascarosepion bandense. Classification (NCBI taxonomy): domain Eukaryota; kingdom Metazoa; phylum Mollusca; class Cephalopoda; order Sepiida; family Sepiidae; genus Ascarosepion; species Ascarosepion bandense. The sequence continues at coordinate 5,083,796 of JBBBDQ010000178.1, forward strand.
CTGTGGTAATTTTACAAACTGTTCATGAAAAAACAGATCACACACACACACACACCCACACACACACACACACACACACACACACATATATATAGAACAATATATATATATACAATATATATATATATATATCAGTTAAGGGCCATACGTGATGTACGCTTTTCGAAAGAGATATGATCGACTGGGCAAACGATTATTCCGCAGTAGGTTGCCATTTCTTTCTGCAGTAGACTGGCTGTCGGCGAAGGCTATAGAACCCAATCTGTCCTATTATTTAACCCATAACTGGAGGGAAGAGACGGATTAATGCCTTTCACAAGTTCCGTTTCGCCGTTTTAGTGCGGCTATATATATATATATATATATGATTGTGCGTTGTGGTGCAGTGGATATCGGCTTGGAAGGGCAAATCAGGGAGCCGAGTTCGAATTCCAGTTGAATTCCTTGCATTCACTTACGCCCAAATACCCTTGGGAATTCGAAACGAGTGCGAACATGTCTTGCCTGTAAGATAATAACAAAAATGAAAGATGGCTGCTACTGAAGACCCAATTTGAGCGTGTCTATCTCGTCAAAAACGATACGATATTTGCACACATGCAAATTTTGGCCGTCTTGGAATGGCATAAAAAGAGGGCTCCAGAGCTGCTTTCAGTACGGATTTTTTAGTGGATCGTGTGTGTGTCGAGGTTGCGGATTGACACTCAGACTGACAAAGAGGAAGGAGAAGTGGCTTAGTTGGTGTCGCTTTCACAACTGCCCTGTAGTAACTGGCGGTCCAGAAAAGGAAACCTGAAATCCATGTCCTTGAGGCTAACAAAGAAAGAAAGAAAGAAAGAAAGAAAGAAAGAAAGAAAAACAGCAGGCCTGCCGGCGAGCGGAGCATCGCTACTGCACCTTTTGTTCTCCACACTCATCATCATTCATCTTTTTTTATATATACTACAGCTTTCTTTTGGTATTGATCCAAGCACCCTGGTATTTACAGTATTTATTTATTCCAAATACTAATTTTTTTTATGGACCCAGGGCACATGTGATTTCTGATTTTTATACCAGATAATAGTTTTTTACAGGGCGCGATGGATTCATTGACGTCTAAATGATGAGAAAATGAAAATAATCCCGGCGTTTTTTTTTAACTGGTATATTTACTAAAATTACACAAAATTACCTTGAAATAGTAAAGAGTAAATTTATTAAATTAAATTGCCATCGCTTTCAACCTCAGTCTGCAGACAACTTCAGGAACGCCATGCGTTTCTTCTGACCCGCTTCTTGTTTATGTTGAGAGATGATGACATTTAATTCATGTTGGTAGATTATGTCATTCAGTTCATCTAAACTACCGCCCGGTTCACACTCCTCCCACGTCTATTGAACAGATTAAGAGGCTCATCCCTTGTTCCCTGTTTAGGATGTGTTTTCCGGCTTTCTCTTTTCCAATCTTTTCACTCTCACGTAGCCCCCTGCAAATCAGTGGCGTTACCGCCTTGCTCGGGGTGATATGATTAAAAAAAAAACTTTAATGTTATAAAGAGTTTTCTTGGTTTCTGACTTCCCAGACATATAAATCAATTGGCTTTCAATCTGGGAAGTTAGATGGACAGATCTAAATGGTAATGTGGTCGGCGAAATTGTTTTTCAGCCATGACTGAGTGCTCCTGCTTGTGTAGCATGTGGCAGAGTCCTGTTGCAGAATTAAGGTTTTCCGGCAGCCAATGTCTCAACTCAGACTAGCACTTCTTCATTAAGGCACAGGATGAATGTCCCGCGTTGCGTCTGAGGGCTTCAAAAACAAAGCCTATTTTTCTTATCAGATCGACCGAGGTACCTGCCATGACGGCTTTCATTTCAGTTCCAGTTTCTAGTATTGTATGTCCTCTGCCATTTTCTAATTGAGATTGTCAGGAGTGAAATGTGATTGAAAGCCGTTCAGATATATATAGTCGTTTCACCCCAAGCAAGGCAGTACTATCAATGAGGTGCGGAGGCTACATGAGAGGAGAGCGAAAATAATGAAGAACCAGTTTCAAGGGGTGTCGAGAAAAGGATAAGAGAAATATGGAAATCAAGGAGATAAGAGATGGCAATTGGCGTTGCATTATACTTTTGAAGATTCTAGCTCTCAAGGAAGCAATTGTAAAGGAGTTCTACTGGTGGGTAATGTGTAAAAAAACTGATAGAAGAGTAGTGGCAGCTATATTTGACTGTTTTGGCTGTAAAAGGGTGGGACCTATTTGCCAGTCTAGTAGTTCCATTAAATTAGTTTAGAGGTGGCATTAGGGAGCTAAGTTCATTGGAGCAGAACCCGTCAAAATATTTATAAAAGAGACAGAGGGAAGCCATATCACGTCGGTGAGAAAGTCGTGCTGCCAGGTCGAGATCGATCACATTGCAGATTATTTTCTGAATTTTTTTCGAGAACCCCGCGATAAATAGCGGAGGCGCCCGACTAGATATAAAAACAGTATGCAATTCACAGACGGAAAGTAGATTTGTATACAGTTAATTCCTATACGTGATACACGCTTGGGCGATCATGTCTCGAAAGAGACATGACTGACTAGGCAGAAGTTTATTCCGCAGTAGTTTGCCATTGCTTTCTGCGGTAGACTGGTTGCCGACCAAGGCTATAGAACCCAATCTGTCTTGCTATTTAACCCATAACTGGAAGGTATAGACGGATTAATAGCTTTCCCAAGGGTATTTGCGCGTAAGTGAATGCAAGTAATTCAACTGGATTCGAACTTAGGCTCTCCGATATCTCGTTCCAAGTCGATATCCACTGCGCCACAACGCACATCCGCTCTAATGTAGACTTGTTTTTATGTTTCAGCATATAATGCATTAAGTTAACCAAGATTAATTTAGATTCTAATTTATTTTTTATTAGTGCATTGGCAATACATTTTAAACCCTTTATTAATCTTTGAGTTTTCTCCGTTCTCTTTATCTTTTATAAAGTTTTCCCCTTTCTGCTCTCAATTTTTTCATTTTAGAATTGTCATCCGATCAAAAGAACATTTGTTATAAATTTAGAAATGGTCTCCACTCGAACGCAACCTTGTTATACTCTGCGTGTTCGGGCGGAGAGGAACACAGACGTGCCTATGACGAAGGACAGCGTCCCGTCTAGGGGAGAAAATTAACCCTGCCTTGTACAGAGCCTACGAAAATTGTTTCCCGTGCTTAAGTGCTCAATGTCCACGTTTAAAACACCATTGTATCACATTCGGATGTGCGTTGTGGTACAGTGGATATCGACTCAGAAAAAGAAACCGAGCCGAGTTCGAATTCCAGTTGAATCCATTGTATTCACTTACGCGCAAATACCCTTGGGAAAGGTATTAATCCGTCTCTTCCTTCCAGTTATGGGTTAAAAAGCAGGACAGATTGGGTTCTATAGCCTTGGTCGGCAACCAGTCTACCGCAGAAATCAATGGCAAACTACTGCGGGATAATCTTCTGCCCAATCAGTCATGACTCTTTCGAGGCATGATCGCCCAAGCGTGTATCACGTATGGCACTTAACTGACTGACTGAATGTAATAGAGATATAATTAAAACTTCTACTGAATATAAAGTGGGGGATCAGTCTTATATTGTTATGAAGTAATAAACTGATCACCCACTAATTACTACATAATAATATAATACAGCTCTTCCCCTTCTAGCTATGAGTCAAATAACAGGATAGATTGGGTTCTATAGCCTTGGTCGGCAACCAGTCTACCGCAGAAAGCAATGGCAAACTACTGCGGGATAATCTTCTGCCCATTCAGTCATGACTCTTTCGAGACATGATCGCCCAAGCGTGTATCACGTATGGCACTTAACTGACTGACTGAATGTAATAGAAATATAATTAAAACTTCTACTGAATATAAAGTGGGGGTTCAGTCTTATATTGTTATGAAGTAATAAACTGATCCCCCACTAATTACTACATAATAATATAATACAGCTCTTCCCCTTCTAGCTATGAGTCAAATAACAGGATAGATTGGGTTCTATAGCCTTGGTCGGCAACCAGTCTACCGCAGAAAGCAATGGCAAACTACTGCGGGATAATCTTCTGCCCAGTCAGTCATGTCTCTTTCGAGGCATGATCGCCCAAGCGTGTATCACGTATGGCACTTAACTGACTGTATCACATCCGGTCTCAGTAGTATTTGGTAGATATTTTGTTTATGCATGATCTTCCTCAAATGACATGTTTCTTCTATCAAAATGTTTAGATTTTTCTTTTATCACGCAAAGCTATCATTAGTTTTTATATTTTAAGAGCTTGGAAATTATATTTAGGCATTGTTGATTTTGTTTGGTATACGAAACCGAAGGAGATACACTTCGTTTGTTGCTGTCACATCAGTGTAATGAGATCAGTTCCTTAAGCAAATATTGAAATTTATAAGTTTGGGTACAGCAGAAAAGCTATTAAAGAGACAAAATAACAATAGTTAGCGGGTACAAATCTATATTTGAGTGCTGCATGAAAATCGCTGTTAATTTTTTCATTTCTTTAAATGAATGCTTGTCAACTATTGTTATTTTTTAGGAATACTTAAATTGAATTTCATTTTTTATTGAATTTGTATTAGTAATATCGTCTTGAATATTGAAGGAGATGAGGTGTTGTCAATCATTATTAATTTTTAAAAGTATTTATTTTCTTCTGAAGATGTATTTGTTTTTTATTGTTTTTATTTCATATTTTAGCAGACTATTGGTCTGTGGTTGTGAGTAGAGAACCTTTAATGTTTATTTGTCATTCTTTGCCGTCTACACTTTTCCACAAAGTTGAAAGCCTCAGAAAATGCAAAAAGTGGGAACTAAATGTTCATATGAAAATCAATATTAGTGAAAGATTAATAAGAAAAGAAGGAAACATAAGAAAATTTCAACAAAAATATTTCTTCAGATTAACAGTTAAACACATCAATTTTAGAAACATTCATGTCCGTTCGTAGATGCGCGGGTTTGCTGGTGTACTAGTAGAATATGATATAAAAGAAACTATTTCGATTTCTAATTCCGTTTGTTATATTAGCATTTTATTTATTTGACCAAAAGTAAGGCTATAAAGCCACTAATGCCGTGGGTTACTGCATGGGAAACAATATATAAAAAGGAAAGTAGCGACAACTACAAAAGATGGATTTAGAAGACTGAAAAAAGCGATTAACATTCTATTTAAATATTTTAAATATCAAACTTCAGTAGAAAGCACGAAGCCAGAAAAGTAAGAAATTTGATAATGTTATCATAGAAAGTACGTTTATATGAAACAATTGCTCTAGGGAAAAAATGACAAGGGGTGTCAAAAACGCTTGCAGGCAGGCCAACCGTTTTTATTTTGGTTTTTGGTTTTTTTTTCTTTTTCTTCTGTTGCCTCAAGGAAATGGATTCCGTGGCTCCCTTTCTCGGCCGTTACACCGGGCAGTTGTGAAACAAAGACCAACTAAACCGCGCCTGCTTCAAATACCTTTTTGTCGGTCTGACTACCAATTCGTACATCCAACTCTAACACACGCAGTCCTCCAAATGACTCTTCTCGTCACACGCGGCGCTTTTTATGCTATTCAAAGAGAGCCAATATTTGCATTTGTGCGAATATCGTCTCGTTTTGGACGAGATAGGCACGCATAAATTATCTTCAATAGCGACCATATTTTTAGTCATCACTTTGCAGGCAAGACACGTTCGCGCTTGTTTCGAATTCCGAGGTAAGTCATGTCTTTCGTTACATAAAACTATTGCGAATCTAGTGCTGCGATAAAAATCACAAAACCAAAGTTAGGTACCGTAGAGAAATTTTTCCATCAGAACAATTAATATAAGACATTGAGATGCTACAATCGTGAAAAGGAATGAAACCAAGATTGACGATTCTTCTTTGAATATTATAAAGTTTATTTAAATATATAGCAGAAGCACCAGGCTATATCTGGCAGCAATAGTCAAGATCAATGCTATAACTCCAAATACGTAATATAGATTCAGATAAAAATGTCTTGTATGAAACATACCTCGCAGCTTCAATATATACTTTTCATTACATTTCAAAGAAAACCTTTAATCAGGGAAGCACAGTGACTGATTCTTCTGAATATTAGCATTAGCTACGCGGGCGGACAACAAAAAAGGTTCTCTCAGACCTTAAATACAGAGCAGTGTTTGTTTTTTTTTGTTTTTTTGGATGCGTTAAAAAGAAACAAGCCGTTCCTTGCTCCAGTTAACAACAGATATTACATATTTTTTGCGAATGGTTATCAATTTGACTTTATGGAACCTACGCGCAAATAAATTGTGTAAAAGGAGCTCAATACCAGGCTACAGCAGAGGTGAACAAGTAACCTGCAGGGTTAAAGGGAGATAGCTGATGACTTCCAATCATAGCATTACTACTACACAAAAAATGAGATTGATATACACCAGTGATTGTAGTAAAGAAATTCTTAGCAACTGAAGCGTCTTACAAATTCTAACAAAGATGAGGACAACAATCCGAATGATGTAAATACTATAAATATTTCTATTATTGCTATTATAAGCGTTTTATCCAAAACAAGAGAGGACTGCCACTGGTGAGCAGGGGGAAAAATGAAAGAAGTGGGATGAGACAAAGGAAAAAAAACTGTAGAAAGGATGTTGAAGAAAGTGGAAGAGACAGAAGATGGCAATTGATGCTGCATTTAATCATTTGGATATTGTAGCTATCACGTAAGCAAGCATGGCAAAGGAAGTTCCACATTTGTGAAGTATGAGAAATGAAACTAATAGAGAAGAAGTAGCGACTACATTTGCCAAATTTGAAAGTAAAAAGATGGGATCAAATTGCACGAGTAAATTCATGAGGGCGGGGCACGAGGGAATGAAGCTCTTCAAAGCCAGAGCATTGAAAATACTTGTAGAAAAAGAAAAGAAAGGAGGGAATTTACGTCCCTTCGGGGAAAAAGTGACTGAAGGGGAGATGCCAAAACGGGATTGATTACTTTGCAGATTTTGTCAAGAACCCCGAGATGACTAGCAGGAGTACTAGATCAAATATTCGATGAACGGACGAATGGTAGATTTATAAATGTGAAAACTAGATACGTCGAGAAAAAATTTCCTGTATCGGCACAGCAAACCCAACCTTCACAGGAGTAGATGTAGTTATTAATTTGAATTTATTCTTTCAACTTGAATACTTACATAGTCTGGGTATTCCAGATTTGTCAATTAGTTCATTTCACTAAACACGGATTGAATGATTTGATGATGATCTACGGTAGCCATTGTATGCAATTATTTTATTGTCTCAGAATTAAATTTCGTACTGTTTTTGTAAGTGAACTTCAAAGAAAATATTTTGTACACAGACCTTTTAATCAACACTGAATTAGTTAAATATGAAGTAACTATTTATTGAACCATATTATAATTACCTCAACAAAAGCAAATCTAAAATGCAACTAAGACACCATGCCTTACTGAAGGAGATTGGGAATACTGTACCGAGGAAAAAGGACAATAGAATCACAGGTTTTAAGAAAGAAAGAAATAATCTATTATTAAGAATTAAATTATATCCAAACAGCTTTTTCCTGAGAATCTCTATTTTGTGAAACAGACTTCTGCGTCAGTGCTTCAATGACCAATGCAATCTCAAGTTTTGAATTGTAATATATTACTTTGAAAAGTTGATATAATTGACAGATACACCCGGTCGTAGATGCGGTCAACAAAAATGACAATCAGCTTGACAGGCGACGGACCTCACAGGGTGTGATTGAAGGATACATCTGGCGGCAGATGTAGTCAACAAATTGACAACCCGCAAAAAAATGTATCATTGAAAAGGCGTGGTAATGTGGGTTATGTGGAAGGATTACCACTATATAAAATCTAGAATTTGGGCTAAAGAAAGAGATACTTTCGCTGCCTTCCGACTACTGACAACTCCTTCCTGTGCGCGGATTCTCTCCAGCTTCCCGTCAGGTCCACTCAAGTGTCACTGTCGAAGAATAAAAATATGAATTTATATTTGTATATATACGTGTTCTGTGCTGTGATCTAGCAGGAGTATACAACACACACATCCAGTCAAACGTTTACCGCATCCTTCCTGAAGAAAACATACTGGCATCATGGTCAAGAGGAAAACCACTGACCAGCAGATGCCAGATAGATGACCATGCCTTTTCGCAACGTAAAATTTTACATTCCTCAAAATCCAGGTTTGGAATTCTTGACATTCTAAAATATACTTAAAAAATCCAGTCATATATATATATATATATATATATATATATATATATATATATATATTGTAATTTTGTTATCACACTGGTTTATACAAGCATAATATCACTACACAAAAAATTTCATGTTTCAGAACAATACTGTTCTTCTTCGGGTGATATTTTAAAATAAATGGTGAAAATGATTTATAAGATGAATTTGCGTTTATTTAGAAAATTAGGGAATGGTAGTTGGAGAAAATGCTTTAGGTGTGTCAATATTGTTCAATCAAAAATGGGAATTATGTAACCATTGGAGTTTTAACATTTGGATTATGAAATGGAGCAGGATGTATCAAGCATTCTTTATAAAGGTAAATGCATGAACAGTGGGTTTTAATCTACGTGTTCTTCCACATTCTTGTAATATATATATATATATATATATATATATATATATATATATATATAAATAACTAAATTGACTCTGTAAGTATGTAGGCCGTAAATTTATACTAAAATAAACCTTCAAAAAAACCACTAACGAACAGAACCTAATTCCGTTACAATCCGGTGCACTAAGGCGTCGGATAAATGGGGAGAAAAAAAAGAAATCCGCGGAACAGGAACAAAACATTCAATACTCCGCAGCCAAGAAAAAAACCTCAAACGGAACCAACCACAAGAAAAAGTGCTCGATACAAAGTACAAAAGAAAATATACAAAAGTAGAGCAAAGACACACAAAAATCTAAAGTGAGCCAAAACCTACCGCGGTTTCACACTACGGATCGTCAGGGCAAAGCCTTTGTCCTGACGATCCGTAGTGTGAAACCGCGGTAGGTTTTGGCTCACTTTAGATTTTTGTATATATATATATATATATATATATATATATATATATGTATGTGTGTGTGTGTGTGTGTGTGTGTGTAGTTTAAGAATTGCAATCTTCTAGTAAGTGACATATTGCAATCAAGTTAAAAGCATCATTCTAATAACCAATATCTTCTGTGAAATCTCAGTGAAATCATATTCAATGCCATGAGATTTTTCTTCTTAGAAAACAAGAGAAGGAAGTTCGATTTCGAATTAGATGTTGAGAATGGGCAAAAGCAGAAGGGAATACAATACCGCAATTGCTTCAGGTTTTAGAGTAATTTTTCTTCTAGACTTATTTTGTTTATGCTTCAAAGCTGAGAAAAAGAAAACAATCTTTTTACGTATTTTTAAAAACGCGAAATCGATGAAAACATTCAGCTTGTTTAAGAAAAGAAAGAGAGAAAGTTAGATAAATATCAATATCTACACCTTGCATTGCGGATATTAACGTAAGTATATTTTGATTTATTTATCTTTTTCACTTAATTTTCCGGGAATATATGTATATAAATATATATATATTATTTTTTAATCATGTCTCCCAAAGCAATGCAGGACTGCCACTGGTGTTCATAGCGTTACAGTGAGAGAAACCTCTGGGTACAGGGGGTATTACAGAAAGGAAAAAAGATCCACGTCATTCAAGAAGATATCAATTGATATTGCATTTAAATTTTTATAGATTCTAGCGAACAGGGAAGCAAGTAAATGGAATGGATTTCCTATTCGTGAAGTGCGATAAAAAAAACCTTGGCGTAGAATGCCGGATACATTTAACTATTTCAACGGTAAAAGGGTGTGACCTGGACGCCAATCGAGTAACATCCTTAAATTCAGAAGTTCAGAACACGAAAAAAAGGTTTTCAGAATACTTGCCATAAAATATTTGTAGAAGAGACATAGGGAAGTCGAGATGCCAGGTCAGGACCGATTACATTGCAGATCTTTGATTTTAACTTGAACCTCGAGGTGAATGGCAGAAGCACCCGATCATATGGCAATAATATTCAATGCACGAAAATTGGGAGATTTATAAATGTGCAGGAAAATATCTTTACGGTGCTTAAAAGAGAATAGTCTTTTTTTAGAGAGATTAAAATTTACAAACCATTTCCTTTTCCAGTTTTACTTTGTCAGCCTTGGCAGATTCCCTACTGAGACTGGAGTAAATGGTGGTGTGATCTACATTGATGTCTACTGGAAACTGATATCATCAAGAAGATCATTGATGAAGATCAGAATCAGCGTAGGACATAGGATATAGAAAAGATCTGCGGGTCGCCTAGTGAAAAGCCCAAGTGAATGTATGGCAGGACGTGGTTTGAGAATCTTGCAAGAAGATACAACCGTAACTTTGGTCTTAAAATGATAGGACATTGTGTGGAGCCATAATTACCTATGTTCAAGATTTCTAATTTGTGTTCTATCCTTTTATTATTCTAGGGTAGTGGGTGGCTACTCCACTACCGGCCATAATTATTAAGCCACCCCAGTTTTAAAAAATGATATATTTTATACTATTTTTACTATTTATTGCCAAGTGGATAATTGTAAATGAAAATAGAATGGTTCTTTTGTCATTATTACTTTGCAAAACTTTACAAGGAAGCCAGGAAGCCTTTGCTTCGGCTAGCTAATAAGAAGAAGAGACTAGCATGGGGAAGAGAGCACAAAAGCTGAACACCAGAACAGTTCTTTTAATGCACATGCTATTGTGCAGTATTAACAAAAGAAACAGTATATTTTCATCTAGGATTATCCACTTGGCAATAAATCCTAAAACTAGTATGAAATACATCTTTTTTTTTTAAATCTAGAGTCACCTAATAATTATGGCCGGTAGTGTAGTTTCTCTGAATTTTCTATAAAAACAGACACGTTTAAAAGTGATTAAAACTGGTTAAACGACTTTGAAAAATAGAAATACTTTACATCACACGAGGGACTGAAATAATATGGTTAAAATATAATTAAAAATTTGTTTATTAACAAATTGAATATTGCTGCCATATCTGGTCGGGTACCCCTGCTGCTCTCCTTGGGCTTCTTGACAAAATACAAAGGAGGATCTGTAACGTGGTTGATACTGACTTGGCAGACCGGCTGCAACCACTCTCTCACCGGCTGATGTGGCTTCCCTGTGCCTCTTCTACAAGTACTTTCATGGCTTCTGCTCCGATGAGCTTAGATCACTGGTGCCGCCTAAGCACGAATTTACATGAGATACTAGATTAGCAACTAGGTCCCACCCTTTTGCAGTTAAACAGATAAGAAGTAACCGTAAATTCTACTCCATCAGCTTCTTTTCTCGCGCTTCCCGCCTGTGGAACTCCCTTCCACAAGTCTGCTTTCCCGACAGCTACAATCTCCAGGTGTTTAAATGTAGGGTCAATAGACACCTCCTATCACACTAACTCCCAATTATTCTCAGAACACTCTCATCTACCCAACCCTCATTCTCGGTATCCTTACCCGCCTATCACCCACCCTCTGACATTTCCTATATTTAACCATTCTCGGTATCCCTACTCGCCTATCACCCACCCTCTGACATTTCCTACATTTAATCATCTTTCTTCCACTCTATGTAGCCCCCTGCGCAGTAGTGACAGTGACATGCCTTGCTCGGGGTGAAACGCTTATAAAAAAAAAATTAATTGAACATTACACAATTCATAGAAACCGCAGCTTTTCAAATGATATCAGACATTATAGCGTCGGTGGACCTGTAGCAGCAAAAAAGAACCGATTGATCAAATACAATCTGTAGATATTAAACTGCAAATAATATTATGCTTAGCTACATCATTTATAAAATAGTTTTTGGCACAGAAAATCGTCACATTAGTTTAAATCTTGTTAGAAAACAGTTAAAATCTAAACTTATTTATAAATGGAACTTTGACTGTGTGTCTGTGTGTGTCTGTGTATGTCCGTTACCTATAGACTCTGAAACGGCTGAACCGATTTTTTGAAGATTTACACATTTGTACTATAAGCGTCTGCGAGTGTTCGCAGCTAGGTTTTGTGTCGAGGTACCCCACGAAAAATCGATAATCGAAAAAATCGGGTTATAGAAGGAGTGGTCCGATTTTAATCAAATTTGATACACTCATAGACAAAGACATAAGAAACGATATTTAGAAGTTTCAAGGTAGCAGTTCTAACAATAGTGCAGAAAATTTGATATAGATACCCGGAACTCAAAATTTGACTTACATCCATTCATTTTTCTTTTAGTCTATGGTTTCGCTTTAACTGGAAACAACGATTGCTTTTTAGTCTTTCGTGCCAACGTCCAAAGAGTCTGAGCTCCAAGAGCATGGATTAGTTTTAAAGCTTTCATTACACCCGAGCAACGCCAGGTTATACTGCTAGTAATATATAAAAGGATCTAACAAATCTTTTAGACGCGTTCAAAAAGACCTCGAGTTGGCTCGAACCGCGACTCCAGTCCTTTCTGTATCACCCTGTGAGTCTTTTCTCTCTACCTTAGCAACTGTCTTCTGTGTACACATCCTTCTCTTGCCCTTTCTGTTTCGCACCCTGTAACTGGTCCTTTTTTTATCTTCACTCTCCTTCTGCCTAAAAAATTCTTATGAAGCCCCCTGCATCTCAGTGGCGGTACCGCCTTGCTTGGGATGAAATGATTAAAAAAAAACAACTTTTATACAAAGCACTTATATTTTCATTTGCGTTTTTGTGAGGCTATCCTCAAAGCTTGAATCCCCGACCGACAACAAAATAAAAAAAATACGCTGTAGAGATGCTCGGTGGAATTATCATTGGCACGAGTAGAATTACACATTTAGCCCGCTTCAGATGTGTTTCAATTACTTTCCAGTTATTTCCTTCTTCAAACATACTCGGTTCTCATTCAAGTTTATCTCAAATCAACATACTAAATATAGTGGGAATCCCTTTCTCTTTCACCCCCTCTAGCTGGTTCGTCTTTCTATTCACTTTTCTCCTGCCTAAAACTTTAACTCTCTTATGTAGCCCCCTGCACATCAGTGGCAGTACCGCCTTGCTTGGGGTGAAATGATTAAAAAAAGTAATTTCAAGACGAGTGTAATATACTTACATCAGTGAGGGACAAATCATAGAGGAGCTACCCTGTTCAACTAGGGTCAATTCAAGCTCTTTCAGCTGTAATGGAATAATTCTAACTTAAAATAAATTCACATGGACAGGCATTCTTAACCCTCTAAGGCCATTCGTATCATATTTGATACAGTATTTCCCTATAAGGAAACATTTGGTATTTCCCTATAAGGAAACATTTGGTATTCATTGACTGAGCAGTCAGTACTGCTTTCATTTGAAATTTATAAAATATTTCTCTTAAAAAATTTTTCAGGAAAATATTTCTTTCAAGGCTTGTTTTCATACTGTATCAAATATGATACGAATGGCCCTAGAGGGTTAATAATATAATATGATTAAGGCTTCTACTTGTCATAAAGTGGGGGATCAGTTCTATATTGTTATGAAGTAATAAACAGATCCCCCACTAATATGATACGAATGGCCCTAGAGGGTTAAGAGAATTAAGAATCGTCTATGCGACAAAGTGGGCGGCTAAATTTTGTCTGTTCTACGACACTTAAACCGCAGACAAAACATCAAAAGCCTCTCAGTGTTCTATCGCTATTTCTATTCCAAATAATAAAATTAGATACATTTCTTAGATCTGACAGTCGAGACCTTCACATCAGGTATCCATCTTGCTTCGTACACACAGTAGAATCATCCTTATTGCATTCGTATTCCATTGGTAAAGAGGACGTTTACCTCAGAAAGAGTTTTTCCCGAGAGCTGTCACTCTATGGAAGAGATTCTCGAGAAGCTTCTACACTAAACAATCTGAAAATAACATCTTCAATTCAAGATTTAACAGTTTTCTAAATTATATATCCTCGCGTTATGCATTCTCTGTTCCCCCATCAATTTACGTACTTGCAAACGCTTTGAGTAACATTTGGTCCAATGTATCGTGTGAAAAAACGAGACATTTCTTCAGTTATTACATATATATAAATTCAGACATAAATGTTACAGAATTTTAAATATGAATGGAGAAACGTTGTAACTAGTGAAATTTTGTCAGTTAAAAGGTAAAATCGTCAGAGTACTGAACAGAATCAACAGAAGAAAACATCTTATTTTAACATTCAGATATTTGAAATAAAAACTGATTTCAACAAGAAATGCAAGGGAGCAGAGAATCAGGGAAATATGTTTTTCTGAAAGTAAGTCAATAAAAATGGGTTGCTATGCTCACTAATAAAAGATCTTTATATATATATATATATATATATATATATATATCCAAGTGAATAAGGAATGAAGAAAAATTGATAACGTTCAAAACATTAATTTGAACTCAATATAGAAATAGAGCTATAAATATTTATTATAAGTTTTAGTTTAGAACATGTACAAATTATTATCTACTTCAAAGTGTACATTTTGTTTCGACATTGAAAGGACAATGTCTCATCAAGTAATGTGTAAAGGAATGCAAATACTTTTTTTATATTTGGCTCATCGTGTGTAAGATGTACGTGGGGTGGAAGATGGAGAAATAATGGTTGCAAGTTCTCAGAATTTGAACAAAAAGAGGGAAGAGGTACGGGATAGAGTTGATTAATTGACGTATTAAAAGTTTTATAGATAGATTTAACATTACAAGATAAGGTAAAGCCTTTTACAGCTTTTATGGTTAGTTATCTGGGTTTAATAAAAGGAGAAAATAAGGAAGCCTATATGTAGTAGGTTGGAGTACGAGTGGATGCGATAAAGTGTAAATAGAGATTGCTATTTGGTGAACATATCTTTATGAATGAATTATACAGCTGTATATATTGTTTGTTTAAACCTAGTTTTAATAATTAATCATTTTTTTGGTATATTTAACATTAATTTAAAATTTAGGAAACCCCTTTTTTTATATAAAACTTTAAATTAGATCACAGTTTGTGGTATGAAATAAAGGTAAAACTTGAGGTAAGAGTGTTGTTAATACTATGAAGGTTTATCGTTTCCATGGATCCTAACTCTGGTTTTGTAGTTTTTAGCGTGATTTTGTAAGGTTTGTTCTTTAATATATTTTCACTTTACTGTGGTTTCATGCCTCTGGTCTATTAGTATATTGCGATTAATATATTTAATGATTTCCATTTTTTCTTGAAGACAAAGGAAACATGGTTCTTTTATCGATTAAGGTGTTCTGGCCTAGTTGAAGATTTTCCATTTAACTTTAGGTGTTTTATTTTTGTTTTCCAACTTCCAAAAATACTTAGAAAGTGATGTCATATTTTGCTTGTCCTTGTTATTGAAGGATGAGAGGTATTCGAAAAAGCGCTTTTAAAAAAAATTTTAGCATCCTTAGTATTTTCCATGGATGAAATCGAACACATATATACCAGGGATTTTGTTAAGCATTTATTAGGTATGGGGCATTGGTTTGGGTTTCTACATTTTAAAAAGTTATTATTATGGGGCACACTGGCATGAGTGTTGGAGTTAATTTTGTTGTATACTTTTAATATTTTATTCTTATGTAATTTAATTATTTTTTCTAAATTGTTGGAGCAGCTATAACTAAGTTTTATTGTATTCCTATTGAAAGTTTTGCTTAGAGAGTTATTTTGGGGCAAATGTTTTTCTATTATCTTAAGAATGTTATGCCACAGTTTCAAATTAACTAAATGATTTAATAGAGGTTTATATCATATTTATCCTGTTCCTTTATTGTTTCTTTTTAGATCACTAACTTTTTCCACAAAGTAAATCTTGGAGGATTGATAGCCGCTGTCTCTAAGAATTTTATCGTAAATTGCTTTATTCTCATCGTTCCTTATTCACTTGGATATATATATATGTATCCAAAGCAAAAATCACTTTCTGCATAATTTTAGAAATTAAAGGACACAAATAGGACACCCAAAGTAAAATGGAAAATACTAGAAAATGCTACAATCTGTAACTCGTTCAATCCCATCTGCCCTTTGTGCCCGAGTGAAAAGCTGCACATTCTAAGGTTCCCTAACATTGCTGAACTATTGAACCGTAGGATTGAATTAACAGTTTCATGTAAACATCAAAAATATTTTTCGTTAAAATTTAATTAATCAAGAGGTGTTAGTTATAACTCGTGATCTAATATAAAAAAAATTCAACGAAACATTAAAATTAATTTGTGTGTAGTGATACTATGCTTTTATAAATCATTGTAACCACGATTACAATATAAAGCTATATATATATATATATATATATATATATATATATATATATATATATATATATATATATATGTATATAAAGTATAAAGATTTGTGGAGAGCCAATCTCGAAGTGAAGCAAGAGCTAAAATAAATAAAAGGAAAATAAATTTTACATATAATACTCTCCAAATATTATTTTTGTGCTTCAGTTCATCGATATTTATAATCTATAATATTCAATAACCATTGTTATATTTTAGTGAGAATTTTTTACATAATAGATACGAATTTAAAATGCTGAAGAAATTCAAAACATATTTCCATTAAAGGTTTTAGAAAGAAGTTCAGAGTTAGGTAAATTCAAAATGAAATAAAAGAATTAAAAGAAAATATATACAAACATATCGACTAACAGTGATATGGATTAACTTTCTTAAAACCTTAAAAAAGAAACTCCATATCCCGGTAGGTGCTTTCAGATATTTATTGAAATTTTTTTTTTTTTTATGTTTTGCTCTCTGGGGAAGAAAAGTGATGAAAACTCGATTTTAACCTCCAAAGTGAATATTATATGAGCGAGGAGAACAAAGCGAGGAAAAAGGCCACAAGAAAATGAAAGTTACTGATGTAAATTCGAAAATGTAAACGATCAGATATATTCTTCGCTGATCGTTGATTACGCCAGTGTTTTCATTTTTAATAGGATATAATTCTCATGATGGATATTTAAAGCCAATAATGCAATTAGAGAAATGTCAGGTCTTTTGATATTTACGGTCTGATCTTTCAATTGGAGAGTTTACAGATCTATACAGAAAAAAAACCAGCCTATTCACGTTTTGAATATTCTCTTTGCATTGAGAAAAAAATACGTAAAACATATTAAAGATTGGATATGGAGGGAAAATATTTAAACTTTTAGCATCAATTAAATGAATCCTTGTCTAATATCGGCTTTATTCGAAATCAATCAAGGGAAGGGATTCGACGCTATGCTTAAACATATAATGACTGACCACACATATTTGAAGATATCCGTCTAACGGTTAGCTAATCCTTATTGCAGATGACTTCTCGGACACACTTGTGTTTGTTCAGAACCCACAGCACCCATCTCTGGTTTATGCTGCATCTATGCTGAGCTGACCTTACAATTTCTTCAAGGGAACGCGTTATCTAGCGTGAACAGCAGTCTAAACAAAGCCAGTACCTTCAAACTACGGTGACGTGCGACTTCGAGCTATTCCAACCATCGGCGTCTCCTCGGAGAGCCGCTTACCCAATTTCACTCTCAAGGTTGGTGTCGACCCGTGCTATTGTTTTCAGGAATTTTCTAAAAGTATCACACGCTGGGATCGAATCCTCCAGACCGATAACATCAAAATCACCTTTCTGGCAAATCGACCATGGTGAGATTTGAACCAGATCTCATGGTTTAGAAAGCGAACGTTCTAACCACCTGGTCACGCACCCTTAAAGATACATACATGCATCCATACATACGTAAAAAGAATGAAACTATATATATATAGTCATCCGCAGACAGATCTGTTTCACTCTATCACAGTTCATCAGTACGGTTAGACTCCGATTGTTTTTAACCCGGGATTGAAACCTGACAGAATTGACGTCAGTCGGTGATTCTACCTCTGTAATATGGGCGCTCGGGAGAAGAAGGCAGACTTTTTAGCGTGTATATTATCATTATACACGTCCAATAACTGTGAGTGTTTTAATTCATTACTGAATGAACGAAGCGTAGATGCTAGAGTAGCTCCTGTTTTTCAAAATCTACCTTTCTTCCAGAGTGCTCAATCAGGGTGTGAGAGAATATATATATATATATATATACAGGTTTCATTAAAATGACAGAAAAGTTAGTATCATTAAGTTTTTTATAAAATTTATCATGTGTTCTTGTGATTTTTTTCTTTTCTGAAATTATGTAATAACTGTCCAAAGCTTTTGTGTTTTTGACAGCTTTCGGTTATACCTTTAGCCATTATCACGAGTGAATTTTGTTTTACTTGTAAGGAAATATTTTAAAGCTGATGCATATAGAGTCATGTGTGTGTTATGCTCCGAGCAAGGTAAGCATATTGTTACTGTGTTCATAATTGATATTAATAAGTGTATGATTTCTCTTTCTTTATTAGTATTGATAAGATAGAACTGTTGGAAAGGTGTAATGTCAATTTTCTCGTTAATATTGTGCTGGTGTGAATGATATAATTGTTTACGAATTTGGATAGTCGAGGTCATATTAATAAATAAACCGTCGCCGTTAAAACGACTCGGAGTTATGTGCACAACGAAATTTTCAGGTTCTAAGTATAGACTGACCATAACGTAATTTAAATTTTTGTTGTAGTTATATATTATACTGGGATTTTTAATTTAAAGAAAATATATTTGGCCTTTTCAAATAATCGTTTTTTAATATATTTTAGTGTTGCAAATATTAATTTTAATATTGTCATTAAACATAAAGAGTGCTTACTTGTTGATTTTTTCTAAAAAGACATTATTAAAAATCACTCTATGTCAAAATATAAATTATATTACAATTAATGTGGAAGAACGTATTTTCGCAGATAATTATTTTTATGCCAGTATTTTTGTTAAATAAGCTAGGGTTTTTAATGTGCGTTGTGGTGTATTGTATATCGGCTCGGAACGAGAAATCGGGGAACCGAGTTTGAATTCCAGTTGAATTCATTGCATTCACAAATACCTTTGGGAAAGGTATTAATCCATCACTTCCCTCCAGTTATGGGTTAAATAACAGGACAAATTGTGTTCTATAACCTTGGCAGGCAACCAGTCTACCGCAGAACGCAATGGCAACCTACTGCGGGACAATCTTCTGCCCAGTCAGTCATGTCTCTTTCGAGACATGATCGCCCAAGCGTGTTTCACGTATGGCACTTAACTGACTGACTGAATATAATAGTTGGAATAATGATTAAGGCTTCTACTGGTCATAAAGTGGGGGATGTGTTTTCTATTGTTATGAAGTAATAAACTGATCCCCCACTAATTATTACGTACTAATATAATACATGTCTTGTCCCTTTAGCTATGAGTCAAATAAAAGGCTTGAATAGTTTCTTGATCAGACGAGGTTTTTATCATGCTTA
This sequence comes from Ascarosepion bandense, assembly GCA_037127315.1. NCBI lineage: Eukaryota > Metazoa > Mollusca > Cephalopoda > Sepiida > Sepiidae > Ascarosepion > Ascarosepion bandense. Next base: position 5,103,277 of record JBBBDQ010000178.1, read on the forward strand.
TATTATTCATGGTCGAGTGGTCAAGACGGTACCAGATCAAATGTTATGCTTCCCCTATGTAACTGGGGTCGCAGGTTCGAATCCTGCTGGATAGCACACATTTTCGCAATAAAAATTTATCGTAAATAATCAGGCCGGTATATATAAATATAAAAAATACTGTTTAATTAAAAACAGAATATCTACTTAAATACGAGTATCGGTAAAAAATAATGTTCAAAATAATTAATTACAAATTGTCGGTTGTTATAACCACGTTTCGTTAAAATTCGTTAATTTCCGTAACATGTATATATATATATATATATATATATATATATTCAATTTTCAAAATTAAGAGAAGTTAGAACATATTCATGCCTGATTGTGTAGTTCTAAAAGGTATGTGTTAGTATGGTTACACTTGGTCATAATATCTGTTCTTTCATATAGTTATTCATTTTTGCTTGTGAATAAAATAATTGCTAACTTTTCTTCTTAGCACCGTCTACATATTTTGCCACCGCTGTACGATTTGAATCTTTTCATAAGACTGCACCTTAAACCATTGTAATAACATAACTGCAATATATATATATAATTATGAGATTTGCTGGTCGATAGAAATTTCGAAAGCTTCCTTACCGTTTCCTATTTTCAAGCGCCAAGTTTTTTTGTTGGCAGAAAATATTTTACATTTTTGTGAGAAAAGAAAAAAAATCACATATCTGTATAATAGATTTCAAAAATGGTTAATTACGTTACCTTTAGCCAATGACATGTACACATCTTCACATTGCACACACACGCATATATATATATATATATATATATATATATATATTTGAACATGCACACACACGCACTCCTATACGCGTTCGTAGAATGTGTCTTCAAGTAGGTGAACATGCTAACATTTGCTTGTTTATATAATAAAAAATGTGCAAAGTATCATAATTAATTGTTTATGCTTTGATCATTGACGTACTTCGTGGACTTTAGATACAAAAGGCTTAATTAGATCAGCGCATATCAAACAATAACTGAACGAAAAGAAGTCACTGCCTCTCATTTGTACCGATGTCTTGCATACGCCTGTAAAGAGGTCGTGTGCGACACAGTTTAATAGTGCTATTGCCTTCCAGAATCAGAGACACAGTTTCGAATGGAATGAAAAAAATATAAAAAAAAGAAATATCAATACTAAATACATTTTTGAAATGAAATGTAATTACGACAGATAATTTGTTAGAATTTAAAACCCTCATGTTTTAAAATATCATTTTCCCTAAGCAAGGGTTCACTGGAAATGAAAGAGAATGAAATGAATTTAGTGATGATAAAAAGACAATAAAAAAAAGTCTTCAGGAATACACAAGATGGCGACTGGCTTTATATTTAACTCTTTAAACAATAGGGAGTGAAATGCAGAATATCGGAAGGTAGAGAATTGCAAGCTTGCAGCCGAGCTTGAAAAGCACCTCCAATCCGTGGTGTACTGGGGTAAGAAATGGTTCGTGAATTTTGATACTTGCAAAACGATGCTGCTATCTATTAACCACCACATACAATCGTTCCTACTAGCTATTAGCACGGAGAAGTCTCGTCTTCCTTAAAATAAAACACTGCGCCTCTCCGGTTAACTCTCACAACAGACCTCAGGTGGAATGACTATACAACATCCATAGCTAAATCCACTGCTATAAACAATCCTACACATATACAAATCTACCATCCGTGCATTCAATACTGCTGCCGGATCTTGTCGGCTGCGCCTGCCTTTTACCTTGACAAGATCCTACAGAGAATCTGTGATGTGATCGATCCCGACTTGGAAGCTCGGATACAGTCAAATTATCACATGCGCAATGTAGCTTCCTTGTGTCTCTTCCATAAATACTTTCATTGCTTCTGCTCAGATGAACTTAACTCATTGGTAGCCTCTATATATGAATTTAGTCGAGCCACAGAATTAACAAATAGGTTCCACCCTTTTAATTTAAAACCAATAAATTGTAAACGAAAATTCTACTCCATCAGCTTCTTTTCTCGCACTTTCCGTCTATGGAATTCCCTTCTGTTTACTTGCTTTCCCGACAGCTTCAATATTTAAGAATTCATATGTAAAGTCAGTAGTTATTTCCAATCTCACTAACTTGCAACCTCTCTCTCTAATGCTCCTTTCATCTTTCACTCCACTCTCACCAGTGTTCTCATCCTTCTCTTATCAACTTCCTGACACCCCCTATAACCTGTCACTCTTTCTCATAACTTTCTACCTATGTAACTCTCTGCACAACAGTGGCAGTAAAATGCCTTGCTTAGGGCGATATGATTATAAAAAAAAATTCTATACTATTATGATGTGGATATAAAGTGGGGGATCAGTTCTACATTACAATCAATATATAAACTGATGTCTCACTTTAAGACCACAGTTATCCTTCTCTTACCCACTTTCTGACACCCCCTAAAACCTGTCACTCTTTCTCATAACTTTCCTCCTATGTAACTCCCTGCACAACAGTGGCAGTAAAATGCCTTGCTTTAAGCGACACGATTATAAAAAAAAATTAAGCCATTATAATGGAAAACGTGATTATATTATATAATTTGGAAAAAACAAATTATTGCTGCACACGAAGTTTGAAGTCAGAGGGACAGACAGACAAACAGACAAATAGACATACATATAGACAGACCGATAGAGAGATATCTGATATTTCGAAGGCACACGACGTTAGGACCCGTTAAGAAAAATTTAACAACCACTGTACTTATAGAATAAAAAACGCGCCGAACACAACTACCAAATTAACTGACGAGTTTCCCAGATGCTTGAAAGAAATAATAGGCAAATTGGTGATTTAGTGAGAGGATGAGTAGAGAATGGGACTGTGCTTTGTTCCCTTATGGCGACAGGAAAGAAGTTTGAAAGATGCGTATATATTTAGTAAAAGTGTGTGTGTGTGTGTGTGTGTGTGTGTTCGTGTGTGTGTGTGTTTGTGTGTGTGTTTGTGTTTATAATGGCTTATATAGGTATGCCCATATGTACACGACTGTACGTTCAGTTAAATGTGTCTATAGATAAGTGCTTTACTACACAAAACTGCATGGAGGTAGCTACTAGCGTAGTGTCTCATGCTATTCTTTTCTGAACCATCTGAGGAATGTTTTCTCTCGTGAAACTTCCAGTTACGTAGCGATAGTGACTTTTTGACAGTCTTGGGTCATGTTTTTACTTTGTTCTATGCCGTATTTCTTAGAGGCTATCCTTCAAATTATAACTCTTTATCTTGTTAAAATAAGGCCATTGAAGTCTGCGTTCTTATCTCTCCTGAAGTGTACGCTGCTATAATAATAATAATAATAATAATAATAATAATAATAATAATAATAATAATAGCAACAATTTTTTAACAAAATACGTTATTGTAGTGATGTATTGTTTCGTTGAGCGGTTGCTACGCTTCTTTCTCTTTGAATTCCAATCACGTCTCTGTCAGCTGTCGCTTGGGAACCCATTTAGGAGAAAGAAAACTCCGAACATTGAAGTGACAGTCCTCCCCCCCCCCGCTCCGCAAAAAAAAAATGAAAGAAGTTATACACATCTGGGAAAAAATATAGGCTTGACCTGAAGAACATAACAAAGAAGCAGACTGGATTGCGCAAGAGATATGATGAATGAAAAATAAACCAGAACAGACATGGGCTGAAATCACTGAAGAGGATGTTAAATGTGCATTGGAAAAAGCACACAATTAGAAATTTCCAAGAACAGATAAAATTTATAACTTTTGGCTATATTATTTAAAAAGAGCACATAAAAACTAGCGAAAGAACTTCAAGAAATGGTTAACGATTCCAGTAAAATTCCTGCATGGATGACCAAAAGATTTACATTTTTTCTACCCAAGAATAGTGACACAAATAACCCGTAAAACTACAGACCAATCACATGCATTGCGACAACATAAAAACTATTAACATCTATTTTAACAAAACAAACATAATTCTTCTTGGAAAGAAATGACATACTCCCACTTGAACAAAAAGGGTGCAAACGTGGGTGTTACGGATGTAAAGATCAATTACCTATTAAAAAGATTGGAAAACTACTTCAATGCAAAGAAAAATCTTAGTACTGCCAGGATAGAATATCGTAAGGTATTAGATTGTGAACCACATTCCTGGATTTTAAATTTTATTTAATTTTTAAATATATACAAGATATCACCTATCATCATCAATTTCATCAAACAATGCATGTCGGTATGGAAATCAACCCTTTACCTCAATCATATAAATGGAACTTTTTAAGTCTGGTGAAATAAACATCAAAAGAGGTATTTTCAAAGTGATTCTTTGACACTCTTACTATTCTGCATATCATTAATAGCACTAACCAGTCAAATCAACAAGAGAGAATGTGGTTATAAAATAGCCCAAAAGAAAATAAGCCATCTATTTTACATGGATGACTTAATGTTGTATGCTAAGAATGATAACGAGCTGGAAGGTCTTCTGCAAACTGTAAAATTCTTCATCGAAGACATTGGAATTAAATTCAATTTGAATAAATGAGCTAAATCTACAGTTTTACGTGGATCACTGCAACAAAACATCCTCAATTAGCTTAGAACCTGCTGTAACAATAAAAGAATTAAAGCCAGAAGAAGCTTAAAACTACATAGGTGTAAATAAGAGTGAAAACATTCACCATAAAAAAAAATGAAAGAAATAGTGCGTAAAGAGTACTATAGAAGGCTAGGACTGACATTAAAAACTGAATTGAATTCTCAGAACAGAATTATGTCAATTATTGCAATCCCATTTGTCCAATATAGTTTCAACATTTTAAACTGGACTCTAACCGACATCAGGCGAATGGATTCTAAAACAAGAATGCTTCTTTCTAAGCATAAGATGTATCATCCAAAGCCTGATGTAGACCGTCCATACATGCACCGTAAAGAAGGTGGAAGTGGTCTTATACAGTTAGAATTGTCATACAAGACAACAATTATTGGCTTACCAACGTACATAGAAACAACAAAGGACTGGATGATACAATTAGTCAGACAACATGAAGAAAGAAAAAAAATTTTCAATAATAAAAGAAGGCAGTGAATGCAAACAAGATTTACAGTTAGTAGATGCTGTAGAAAAGCAAAAGAGAAGTCAAGAACGAAGTATTGCGGCAAAAAATATGAAAAGGAAAGCCAAAGATAAAGTTCTTGAACAGATGAACAATGCTGGCAAGACAAACCTCTGCATGGCCAATATCCAGAACGTACTAATAAATCTAATGTTTATAAAGTTAATACTCATCGATGGTTACGTGCATCTGGATTAAAGTCTGAGACTGAAAGCTTTATTCTTGCATCGCAAGACCAAAGTATTTTCATTAGAAAATTATAGGAAATTTTTATACATAATTATGTGGATCCAAAATGCAGGTTCTATTATAAACACCAAGAAACAATAGACTATCTAATCTCAAGTTGTTCTGTACTTGCCCCAAATGAATATAAAAATCGTCACAATAGAGTGAGGCAATATTTACATTGGACAATGTACAAACACTATGGAAGATCTGTAAAAAACACACTGGTATGAAAATCACCAAGCACCGGTTACAGAAATAGAAGATGTCACCATTCTATGGGATTACACCATCTACACAGGCAGAAAAATTGTAGCAAATAGACCGGACATTATTGTTAAAAACCGAAAAGAAAAACTTGCTTATTAATCTATATGACTTGTCCAGCGGATTGTAACATAGCAACCAAAGAATTCGAAAAACTCTCAAAATATAAAGACCTGGTAATTAAAATAGAAAAAATGTGGAAATTGAAAACAAGTATCGTGCCAGTGATCGTAGGTGCACTTGGAATGATGAAAAATAGAACAAAAAAAACATATTGAAAGAATCTCTGGAAATTCCAGATCAAGAGATATACAAAAATTGTTTTATTAAATAGAGCCTACACAATACGGAGAATTTTTGTGTTTGCAACGCTAAGGATTATATGGGAGATAGAAAGTCAAATGAAATGAAGCCATAACAACACACCTCAACCTGCCTCAGGTTTTTCCACTGACGTGCTAGGTGGTGCAACCATACCAGAAATATAATTACGATGAAAGATGACATAATAATAATAATAATAATAATAATAATAATAATAATAATAAGAAGAAGAAGAAGAAGAAGAAGAAGAAGAAGAAAATGAAACTGAAGGCTTTATTCTCGCAGCACAAGACCAAAGTCTTTTCACGAGAAACTTTCAGGCAAATATTATGCATAATAATATGGATCCAAAATGCAGGTTTTGTGATAAACACCAAGAAACAATAGACCACCTAATCTCAGGCTGTTCTGTGCTTGCCCCAAATGAATATAAAAATCGCCACGATAGAGTTGGGCAATATTTACATTGGACAATGTGCAAACATTATGGAAACTCTGTAAACAAACACTGGTATGAACATCACCCAGCACCGGTTACAGAAATAGAAGATGTAACCATTCTATGGGATTACACCATCTACACAGACAGAAAAATTATAGCAAACAGGCCAGACATTATTGTTAAAAACCAGAAGGAGAAAACTTGTCTATTAATTGATATGGCTTGTCCAGCGGATTGTAACATAGCAACCAAGGCATTTGAAAAACTGTCAAAATATAAAGACCTGGAAATTGAATTAGAAAAAATGTGGAAATTGAAAACAAGAGTTGTGCCAGTGATAGTAGGTGCACTAGGAATGATAAAAAATGGAATAAAACAACACATTGAAAGAATCCCTGGAAACCCCAGCTTAAGAGATATACAAAAAATTGTCTTATTAAGTACAGCTCACACACTAAGGAAAACTTTATCTATGTAATGCTAGGGATGATAGGGAAGATAGAAAAACATGAAATGGAGTCATAACAACACGCCACGACCTGCCTTAGGTCTCCCCGCAGACTTGTTGGTAGTGAGACCAAAGCAGAAATTGAAATATGATGAAACATGACATGTTAATAATTAGACTGCGATACTGCTGATAAGTAATTAGTAAGTTACTGAATTGCTACAATAAATTGTAGAATAATATAACTAATACCTCTTACAATTCACACATAATCAGATAATATAATGAATTATTCAAGAATATATACGAAAAATACATTTAATATTTAGAAAATTATTCTCTGTAACTAATGATAAAGAAGTGAGCATTAATTACATTTAAGCTTTCATTTATAAAAAAAATCATAGGAGTCCTGCTGTAGTATGATATTTAAAATTATGCATAATTTTACTTTTTAAATAGATTTGCAAATCTATTTAAAATGGAAAATTAGACTGATTTTTCTCCAGTTTCTGAAAGGATTTTTCTGTTGCTGAGGTGATGTGTTATCCCCCGTGGGGATCTTCATATAGAAATGATCATTCAGCATCATTGAATTAATCCTTTTTTAATTTATATTTGCTCTGTAATATTTTATTACATGGAGCTCTATTCCTGTATCATTTTTTAATATTGAAAAATTTTTTAATATTAATTAGGATCGGGTTTTTGGAATTTACCTTCCTGCTTTTTTCCCTTGGAATAAAGTATCTGAATTAATATATATATATATATATCGTCATCCGCAGACAGATCTGTTTCGCTGTACCACAACTCATCAGTACGGTTAGGCTCCGATTGCTTTTTAACCCAGCATTGAAACCCGACGGAATTGACGTCAGTTGGCGATTCTACCTCTGGGGTATGGGTAGAAGGAGACAGGCTTTTTAGCGCGTATATTATCATTACACACGTATATATATATGTGTGTGTGTGTGTGTGTGTGTGTGTGTGTGTACGTGAATAGGAAAAAAATTCATTTAATTTTAAATTAAGTTTAGATAAATTAAGTTTAGATATAAAAAGCACCCCTTTAATAATTTCTACGCATATGTATATTATTTCACCATTCTTTTAACAAAACGCCAAAAAATTTGCAGTTTTCTTGAATACAGATATGTTTATCCACTACAAATTACTCTCTCCCCTTCGGCCATCCTCTCCTACCTTCTCACAATCCATATACATTTTCTTACTTCTTCCTCTTTGGTAAACACAAAGGCCAGGTCATAAAAGGCTGTAAATGACCATACTTTATTTTCTACTGTTCAACCAGGCGCCTGTCTATAAACTTTTACATTGTCCTTTAATCACCTTTCTCCTTCTCTCCCATTTTCCTCATTTTGTTCAACATCTAATTTACAACCCACAAATCTCTTTTCTCTTTCTCTACCCCCTTACCCCTGACACAAAATTTCCTTCCCAATAAAAGAAAACAAATTTTCCATCTCCTTTCAAACATAGCTTTTACTACCCTTTGAGACATTGTCCTTTCAAAACAAAATGTACACTTTGTAGTAGATTGTAATTTGTACATGTTCTAGACTATAATATATATATATATATATATATATATATATATATATATATATATATATACTCCCGGCATAATTATTAGGCCAGCCCCATTTTTAAAAAAAATGTATTTTTAGTATTTATTGCCAAGTGAATAATTCTAAATGAAAATATAATGGTTCTTTTGTCATCATTATTTGCAAAATTTAACACGGCAGCCAAGAAACCTTTGCTTCGGCCAGCCAATAAGAAGAGACTAGCATGGGGAAGAGAGCACAAAAACTGGACACCAGAACAGTTCATTTAATGAGCATGTTATTGTGCAGTAGTAACAAAAGTACCATTATATTTTCATCTAGAATTATCCACTTTGCAATAAATACTAAAAATAGTATAAAATACATCATTAAAAAAAAACTGGAGTGGCCTAATAATTATGGCCGGTAATGTATATATATATATATATATATATATATATATATATATATATAATTCTGCAGAATGATCAAAATCTTTGAATATTGAAGATACTGCAATAATGCTTTCGCGAAAATTCTAAGTTGACAAGAATGAAACAATACTGCTTAATTAAGTGATATAACTCTATTAATTCTATTAACACTCCTTGTTTGTATCCAGCACTTCATGACAAAAGACTTGCTCGCCAAAAACCCATTTCCATCAGTAAACTAATGGAAAATCAGCAATGTTGGCACTAAGCACCATTATAATTCATATATATATATATATATATATATATATATATATATATATATATATATTATAATTCAAATATATATATATATATATATATATATATATATATATATATATATATATATATATATATATATATATATATATATATATATGATGTGCGTATGTGTTTTGGCGTTATATTTTGATTGTGGATATGCTTATTCGCTGGATACTTATTTACATATGTACGTACAGTTGTGTATACTCATGTGCGAGCCTGGAGACATACTGTCGTCTCACCCTTCATTTATTATTCAGATTTAGATATTAACCACACGAATTACCGAATAATATAATCTGCAATGATGAAATTGAGCAACTAATACGCCGTCACTCAGTTTTCTTTTCTTGGACTCTTGCCCCGTTATTGTCTTACCGTGTTACTTATCTCATCAGTAAGATTAGCTCTTAAATATCTACCTGGAGCCAGCCAGGAGGCGGGCGATGGGTGGAGCGGTGTAACTTGGCCTCACTGCTTTAAGGACTAAATGAAGCGTCCATTACATTATCTGATGGGCTTGACACGGCGTAGGTTCCACCTCACCTCGTTAGGCATAATTAAAGAAGAAAATCCTAACCTCTTGCCGTTACATTCTCCACACATTACAAGTTGTCGTTCGCTATCAGCGTATGTAAAATCGGTCGGAATAAACCATTTAGCAGTATAACGTTTTGTCCGACAGTTAAACGGTGTTTCTATCTGATTAATGCATAACAATGTTTAAATATCATTTAAAAGCATCATTTAGAAAGAAAATGATTTTTAAAATGTTATTCCTTTAATAAATAGTTTTCTTTCTTTTAGAAATTAATTATCTTGAAATAAAAAAATTTTACCGAAATTCTATCTTAATCACTATCGACCAATCGTTATTTCATCCTTCAAACATCTTACTCGAAAATTGTCAATTACTTCACTGACTGCGTTAAATGTGTCTTTTTCTTTAGCAGGTTTTTTTTTTTATCATTTCACCCCGAGCAAGGCGGAAACGCCACTGATGTGCAGGGGGTTACATAAATGTAAAAAGATTAATTAGAAAAGAGTGAGGAGTACAAACTAATTAGAAAGGAACAATAGAAAGCTGAGAAAGCAGGTGCGATGACAGATACATAGGTGGAGAGAAAGGGAAGGTTATACAGGAGAGGGGAGAGAGCTAGAGTCCAGTGGTTAGTAAATGAGTATTAACTTTGCATTTAAATTTCTGGAGGTTGTAGCCGTCAGGAAAGCAAGAATACGGGAGTGAGTTCCACAGGCGGGAATTGTGAGAGAAGAAGCTGCAGGAGTAGAATTGTCGTCTGCATTTGGCTAACCTGACTGTGAATGGGTGGGACCCAGTTGCCAGTCTGGTTGCACGAGTAAACACCTGTTGAGGAGGCATCAGTGACTTAAGCTCATCCGAGCAGGTGCAGTGGATATCGGCTCCGAACAAGAAATCGAATTCGAATTCCAACTGAATTCATTGCATTCATTTATGCTCAAATACCCTTAAAGAAAAGGTAGAAATTTACCTCTTCTACCTTCAGCTATTGCTTAAATTAGTCAGTCATTTAAGTGCAATATAGGATACACGCTTCGGTGATCATATCTCTTTCGAGACATGACTGTCTTGACAAAAGATTATCCCGTAGTAGGTTGACATTACTTTCTGTTGTATACTGGATGCCAGCCAAGGCTATAGGACTCAATCTATCCTGTTATTTAACCAATAAGTGGAGAGAAGGTACATATTGATACCTTTCCGAAGGTTCGTTGCGCGCAAGTGAACTCAACGAATTCAACTAGAATTCGAATTCAGCTTCCCGATGTGTAGTTCTACGCCTATATCCACTGCACCACAAAAAATATCAAATTTTCGGTAAACAGAAGAACATTTTGGAGCCTGGCAGCAACACTGAAATGAACAGTAGGGGCGCCTAACCATATATAACAGCAGTATTTTCAGGGATTCTTTCAATGTGTTCTTTTGATCATTTTTAATCATTCTAGGCACACCTGCTGTCACTAGTACAATTTTCTTTTTTCAATTTCCACATTTTTTCTTTTTCAATTTTCCGATAATTATAGTTGATAATTATTCAGTTTCTTTTGTTGCTGGCTTACCATCCGCTGGACAAGCCATATCAATTATTAGGCAACTTTTATCTTTTCAGTTTTTGAAAGCAATATCCAGCCTATGTTCTTCAATTTTTTTTATTTGTTTAGAGAGTTTTAATCCGATAGAATGGTGACATCTTCTATTTCTGTAACCGGTGCTGGGTGATGTTCATACCAGCGTTTGTTTACATATTTTTTATAGTGATTGCACATTGTCCAATGTAAATATTGCCCCAGTCAATCGTGACCATTTTTATATTCATTTGAGGCAAGTACAGAACATCCTGAGATTAGATGGTCTATTGTTTCATGGTATTTATCACAGAACCTGCATTTTAGATCCACATGATTATGTGACACGATAACTAGGCGTATATTAAGGTGCTTTGTAAAATATGTATTTTATTATAATAGATTAAAATAAGAAAATAGTTAAGAATAGAAAATAGATTAGGTGACACGATAACAAGGCGTATATTAAGGTGCTTTGTAAAATATGTATTTTATTATAATAGATTAAAATAGAAAATAGTTAAGAATAGAAAATAGATTAGGTGACACAATAACTAGGCGTATATTAAGGTGCTTTGTAAAATATGTATTTTATTATAATAGATTAAAATAGAAAATGATTAAGAATAGAAAATAATTTAAAAACATATTTAACAAAAGTGAAAAAAGAAGAGGAAAAAATAAATAAATAAACGCTTTTCTTTTATGAGGAAAATTGTGGAAGAGACAAGGGTATCTGATTACTGTTTTAAATCCTACCACTCTTCCGGTAAATATTTGACTCAGTGATTTAATGTGATAAAGAGATAAGTTCAGGAAATAGAGTTCGGGAGGTGGGTTTTCGAATGACCAGGTCAAAGGCTGTCTTTTACTGTATCTTGACCACACATTAAGAATTTTCTGGCGGAAGCTTTATTAAGATAAATAAAAAAGATAACTGAAATTTCAGACTTACAGTCGCCAATGTTTATCACCGGTGGTCTAAAGGATTTCCGGATTTCCGGATCAATTTTAAATAAATTCAGGTAATTTTTCCGAGTCAGATCAGTAGAGTAGAATAAGAGAGTCAGTTAAGTGAGTCAGTCAGTTGAGTGAAGTGAACCTCCGTTCGTCTTGTTTCGGTCGGTTCGGATTTGTTGATCTCCATTAGAGTTAGAGCTGTGTGTCACATTCGCCTGCCCCAACCGAAAAGGCTAACTCTAAATGAAATAAAGCATCCTTTCAACTCATCCAAGTTGTGGAAGTTCGTTCCTTATAGTTTAATCTTGTACCCCCAGCTGTTCGGCCGACATTTTCAACAAACTTCCGGCAATATCACAGCGTGGAGAACAGCCGCCGGAGAAATTGTTAGGACGGTCCGTTGGGGTGTTACAATTATGTATAATATTTGCCTGAAAGTTTCTAGTAAAAAGACTTCGGTCTTGCGCTGCAAGAAAAGCCTTCAGGCTCAGACTTTAATCCAGATGCACGTAACCATCGTTGGGTATTAACTTTATCAACATTGTATTTATCAGCACGTTCTGGATATTGGCCATGCAGGGGTTTGTCTTGCCAGCGTTATTTCATCTGTTCAAGAGCTTTATCCTTGGCTTTCTTTTTCATAATTGTCACTGTAATATTTGGTTCTTGGCTTCTGTTTTGCGTTTCTGCAGAATCTACCATAACTAAATATTGTTTGTATTTACTGCCTTCTTTTTTTGACAATGCAAAAACATAACCCAAGACTGTCAAGAAGTCAAAATGGCTACGTAACTATAAGTTTCACGAGACGAATCAATCCACAGATTGTTCAGAAAAGGGTAGCCTAAGATACTACGCTAATAGCTACCACCATTCTGTTCCTGTAGTAAAATACATATATAGACACACATTTAATTGAACGTACAGTCGTGTACATATGGACATACCTACATAAATGATTACAAGCACACACATACACATAATATTTTTGTTAAAATACAAATACCAAGAATTTCGAACAGAACACTTTATTTGTTAGAGGGAGATAACTCATGACTATCAAAAGAGGCTTCGCGCAATATATACCCTTTTGATTGTAATAAAACATTCGGTTCGAAATTTCTAGCACCTGAAGCAGGCCGGAGCTTACAAAAGCTGAAACGTCGTTCAAATTTCAACAACGATGAAGACAATAGTCCGAATACTGTAAATACTTCCTTATCTAAAAAATATAGACAAGGACGTCCTGAGATCAATCAGATGGAGAAACACATGTAGAAGGCCGAAAGTGAACACGGCCTAACTGTTATCATAACAACAAAGATATTGCAAGTTTGAATTTAATTAAATTTTAGTTCTCATCCCATTCTAGAAATTCAGACAGCATCCGAATTTTGTTTTGCAATTCAGTGGGGGCCTGAATTAGTTGGCTGTGTGCTATATTAAGTTTTGCTTAGACATTGTTAGTATCTTGCTAGTGGCGACTAGATATTTACGGTCCCGATTGATAATGATTTGCAAACCTCGTAGGACCCGTAATTCTCGTAAAAATCCCAGGACAATACGATACTAAGGATAGACAAGTTTCACGAGTTATAACTATATCTTGGTTTGTAATCGTTAGGATGTGAAAAGTATACGGTAGTAAACCTATATATATATATATATATATATATATATATATATATATATATATTAAGAGATAGAGAGAGAGAAAAGGAGACAGAATAGATGTTGAGAAGTTTCTCAATCAGCAGAGCAGTGTTAATTCAGTCATGTCTACTTAGTAGCTTCGGAAAATCTAGCGCTTTCAAAAATCAGGGATTTTAGTATTTTTTCAGTTATATATATATATATATATATATATATTTAGGCAACCAATTCTCTTTCAGGCAAATCAGTTCAAATAATTTGCAATAATTATGTCTGCATATGTTAAATAAAATCTATTTGTACTCATGGATAATTTTTTTTGAATTACTACTGAAACGTAAACGCTGTAACTTTTACAGTTGATTTTATTATCCATTTCTCGACGCTCCCATGTACTTTCAATCTCCTTCCGAGGTGATCTAACAAAAATTCCCGCAAATCCGTGTTGCTAAAAATCAGGTAAATATATCTTTTTGCTTCAAATGTAACGGTTTACAGATTGTTTAGCGTTTCTTAGAATGTGAAAATTATTCCTATAGAATTTTCTCATGTTGTCATATAAATATATGAAAATCAGAAGACAAGAGGAAAACTATATTCTTCTCGCGTTTTTGTTTCGTCACGTGACAGATTTTACCAAGTCAAAGAGTTAAAATAATTTCTATTTTAAGTAATGTATCTATAAATAAATATTGTTGACTATTAGTAAAAACGCTTAGGATTAAATGATAGTAATAATCTTTTCAAAACGACATAGTTCATGTTTGAATATAATTTTATACTGTGCAGTATAATGTTATATTATGAGATGTTATAAAGAGATGGAAATTAATCGTTTTCTTTGGATTTTTTTATAATTTTTTTGTGTATGTTTTTCAAGGAATGTATTGCTTCCATTAGGAAAGATGAGACTGGAAAAAAATTGGAACGTAGATTAATATTTTCATAATATATAATGGCGGTGCTCTGGGAAACTTTCCTTCTGAGTAAATTGTTTTCTCTGAGGAATATGGTGTTTTTTAAGTCGAAATTATGGTCGAATTTATTTCTGTTTATGACCAATGCATTAGTTTAACTACTATTTTTGAGGTTCATAAATACTTTTTTTTTATCATATCACCCTGAGCAAGGCGGTAACGCCACTGATGTGCAAGGGGCTACATAAGAGTAAGATTGGAAAAGAGAAAACCGGAAACCACATCCTAAACAGGGAACAAGGGATGAGCCTCTACATCTATTCAATAGACGTGGGTGGAGTGTGAACCGGGCGATAGTTTAGTCTTTCTTCTTTTGTATGTTTCCCCAAAATACTGTAAGGGAAAAACCTGGCAACAAACTTTATAAACGGCTGCTTTTGAGTTTATGGTGGTTAGCAGTATTATGTATCTGTTATTATTTAATTTGTTATTGTAGACAATTTTGTATTTGTTGCGGCTCATCATCATCAACATCATCATCATTTCATATCCGTTTTCATGGTACCATGGGTTAAACGGGTTTATTGATGGTTCCGTAATTGAACCATCATGAAATATTAGAGGGAATTTTATAGCTGTATGACATTACTAACACCAGCCAGTTTTTCTTCTTCTTCTATTTGCCATGTCCTTGGGCGATCATGTCTTTGCGCATCTCCATATCCCCAGTGGCTCCTAGCACTCTTTCTCCTGTTACACCACGCAACCCTCATTCTGTCATCCACCTGCTAAGTCCCTTCAAATAGGTTATCTGCTGCTTTCCTATTAATGCAAACATTATACAATGAAATTTATTCGTACATGCGTATAATATTTCGCTTAATATTACTGGAAAAATAAGAAATGCGTTGTAACTTTTACAGTTGGTTTTATTTCCCATTTCTCGATGCTCCCTTGTACTTTTTATCTCCTTCCGAGAATATATATATATATATATATATACATTACTTTAATGGATAGCTTGTGATTCTGTAATTAAATTGTACATTTAATTTATTCACAGGCCTACAGGTTCGAAACATTTTGTTTGGAAAAATATCTATCTTCCAGCAGGATTCGAACCAGTATACTCCCATATAGCGAGGAGATGCCACAATTAGATCCGGTGTGTTTTACCATTCAACCACTGAAGATAGCATGGTAACCAAAACCCGAATTAATCTTTTTTAGATACATATTCTCCTGATATCTTTAAAAAACATTTTTCTTTTAGAAAATCTATCTCTGCTCGTGATCGTATCTTATATCTACAAATATATTAAAATATTTCAATATATTCAATTATTTAATATAATATTCAAAAGAAATAAATATGTTTCTTAAATTTCCGTATAATTTCATAATATTGTTTGCAAATGTGTTTGTTTACATTAAGATACGATCCCAAGCAAAGATAAATTTTTCTAAAAGATATCAAGAGAATATATATTTAAAAAGCTTAATTAATAATTAATAACATCTTCTGTCGTTGAATGGTAATTTAGTGAACAGAACAAGTTCTACATTTAAAATTCAGATGCTAAGCACTGAATTATTGATTTTGTTAGAAATAAGCGAATTTTCTCGAATTTACAAACTTTGCATAGCACACACAAAACTCGTGAAATTTCACAGCTCAATGCGAAATGTTTTTAGGGCAATAGAGAAAATCGAGGAAATACCTAAAAAAATAAACTTTGAATAATCTTTAATTATCAAAAACAAATTATTTTTCCGGACCCTTTTTCTCGAGCCGACGCAAAGTTTGTTTGCTCAGAATCACATCCGGGAGTGAATTTCCAAATGATCTTTTTACCTAAAAACGAAATAAAATACGGAGCAAGCTCGACCGTCGCTAGAGAGAAAAGAAGACGAGCGTAATTAACACGTCCCTTGACAAACGTTAAGCAATCGTTATCATTATTGTATCTATGTCTCTCTCTCACCTTTCATCTCTCACCTCCTTCATTTTCACCATTCACTCAGAGCGATAACTTCAAAGACGATTCTACCCAACCATAAACGCTCATACATACATACATACATACATACATTCCTGCCTACGTCCACACAAGTTACTACTACGAACTCTTGATACCTTAACTTCTTATTACTGTTTCTCATTAAAAGTTTTAACTACTACCAATTATTGATATTCTTTTTATTAATACATTTCTATTTGAACATTCAAAAGATATACTTTAGTTCTTTCACAAATCTACCTTCTGATAAATCAGGATAAAAGCTGTAAGTTGTAGGAAGTTTGGTTACGTTTCAAATAAGGCCAATTCAAAAAACATTAACCATCTCCGTACGTATAAACTGGTAAACCCTGATGTCTAAAAGAACACGCTATGGAAAAACCAATTCTGCAGTTAAAAACCCGCCAGATCTAATGATGGCGACTTTCTCTATGTAGAGAGTATGCAGTTTTGATTCTTATCGGATAATAGATCATTTCCAAAACAAGATTTTTCCAACATCTAGGCCGGTGGATATTTAAAATGTACTGTTTAATTATAAAATAAAACAGACTATTCACTCAAATAAGAATATGCATTAAAAATAATGGTCAAAACAATTATTGGAAACGTGTATGAATTGATTGTTTTTCGAATTTTATTTCAGCTTTGTTATAAAATGAAGCAAATAAAAAGATCATTCAAGTATTTTTAGTAGTTTGATCTTTGTTTTTCCTATTTCACGTAGATTTTAGTTGTTTTTATTTTTTATTTAGCTGCATATAAACACTCAATGGGTTATTTAATACACAGATTTAAATATTTTGTAAGCTATGTATGGCTTCAAGTAAATATATTTTGACTGTAGTCATATGCCTTCAGCTACAGACAAAATATATTGTTCATTTATATATCAAATTGTATAAGATACAAACCCTATATCATCGAACGAAGAAAGCAAAATTGCACGCCCGCAAAAATAGAGCAAAACGACTGAAAACCTTTTGGAAAAACGCAGACCAAGGCAAATTTCACAAGTCAGTGTGAAAAGTAAGATTCTGGATTCGGATAGGAAATAACAAAATTGGTCTATGACCCTACAAAAATGGATATTTCATTTGATTCAACAACATAGGATGTGCGTTTTTGTACAGTGGATGTCGGCTCGGAACGAGAAACCAGGGAGCCGTGTTCGAATTCCAGTTGAATCCATTGTATTCACTTACGCGCAAATACCCTTGGGAAAGGTATTAATCAGTCTCTTCCTTCCAGTTATATGTTAAATAGCAGGACAGACTGGGTTCTATAGCCTTCGTCGGCAACCAGTCAACCGCAGAAAGCAATGGCAACCTACTGCGGGATAATCTTCTGCCCAGTCAGTCATGTCTCTTTCGAGACATGATCGCCCAAGCGTGTATCAAGTATGGCACTTAACTGACTGACTGACTAATTTACTTGAACGGTCAAGTCAGTCCAAGATGGGAGCGGTAATCTGACGGACCTCGTCGCAATGTAAGGAAGAAATTTCAAGAAGCCAACCCATTCATGCCTCGTCTACATTCATCTTCCTCCTTCTAATGTTTCTTTTTTCTTCTTCACCTATACACCGTCAATGAAAACAACAACAAGATACTTAAATTGACTTCGATAAGTAAAATGTCTTCTGTAGCTTGATTTCTTTTTCACTCTCTTGCCGGCCATGAAAAAGAAAAAGAACATAGACTTTATGAATAATCTTTTAAAACTTTCCGATATAAACATTTTGCTACTATCAGTTATGAACTCTGAATTTCCGTGGAACATTTAAATACTTATATTTCCCGTTGAACAATTAACGACATAAATTTTCTTTTTAAACATTTTCCTCTTTTATTTACAATTTTTTTATTAAGTTGAATTAATAAAATACCAATGATTTTACAAACAAAACACTTTTATTCTTCCAACCATTCTTTCATTTTTTTTAATCGTATCACCCCGAGCAAGGCGGTAATGCCACTGATGTGCAGGGGGCTACGCAAAATATTGAAAAGAACGGAAAAGAGAAAGCCGGAAAACACATCCTAAACAGGGAACAAGGGATGAGCCTCTTAACCTGTTCAATAGACATGGGTGGAGTGTGTATCCTTCTGATATTTTAAATTTTGTGTACTTCGGTTGTGTTTGGCACAAGGCCAACTTGATAAGCATCACCGAGGCCTCTACAAGGGTATTCATGATATTTTTAATATAAATATGTATTATTGGGAATTTTATTATAAACAGGTATTTTTAATTAATTTTCTTTTATAAAAACTACTGTCGGTACTTTTTACTAAGAAAACTGCCTCTAAACACAGATATCTAACTTGACTATACTAAAAACGGTCCTAGATGGCATCCCTTAAGTCTATAAAGAAACATTGATATTCTTACTACTTCTCTTTCTATATTTCCTTGCTAAAAGATGTAGTCACACGTGGGAAAAAAGTGTCACGTTCATTTTCAATGTCTTATTTGACTCTCGTGACTTTTGTGCCTTTTCACGCGCGTCTATCACGTAGGCTTACGCAAACATCTCACACACAAATACATTTTCTCTAATTTAAATGCTATGTTAAAACTGACTTTAAATTGTTTTATTCGTTTATTTTAGTTGTAGTATTATCGTTTTCGGTTACTTATTAATTATTTTGACTCAGATTCGACTTTGAAACAATTGTTGCAAGAAGTATAATACTAAAAAACAAATGTTTTCTACAGACGCACAACAAACATTCTCCGTACACACCTGGGCAGGTTTAACTGCAAAGAAAACAATTGTTGGTTGTTTTTTTGTTTTGTTTTGTTTAATTTGAGATTAACAAACTTTTCCTTGAGATATTTTTTCTATACAAGTTTTAATAATTAACCCATAGATGGGAGAGTAGATGCTAAATTATAACTTCCCAATTATATTTCCGAATTTCAACCGCTGTGGGTTATTTAATATCAAAATCCAACTATTTTGTCTGCAATTTTATTTTTGATTTAAGAACTGTTTTATTGATATAGTTCTTACTAATTAACCAATATATGGGGGAATGATGTGGATTCATAACTTTCCCATGGGTATGTAGGAATGAACCAAAATGACCTCAGGTCAGATACTACTACCATGCAGAGAATACATTCTTTTACCCTCTCTGTCTCTAAATAACTCCCAAGAACTAAGATACCCAAATCTATTCCCTTTTCTTTCTCTGCTACTATTTCTCTTTCCCCTACTCTCTCTATCCCCCTGACCCATGTTTGACCTAAAGGATTGGCCAGTCCCTCTCTAGCTTCTAAGCAGGCAACATGTGTTCTCTTGCTAGCAGACACTTAACACGAAAGTATGTAAAAATAAGAAAAAAAAATATTCCTCTCAACGCTAATATTTGTATCCACTTCTTTGTCAATTATACCCACAAAGATACCAAATATTACAGGTATTTGCAAGTATATGAATATAACGAAATAAAATATGCTTAAAAATGTAGATAGTCTGGTGATTAGAATTTTCTACAGTGTTCAAACTACCTCAAAACACACTTATTCTATTTGATAATCCTAAAGAACGATCGTAGGAAACACTCCTTAAGAGTATAAATAGACAATGATAGTCTCATTCTTTCATTTTCCTTTTATAGAACTCTGGCTATAAGACATAGTCATTCCTGGCTCATGTTTGTTTTCAATGTCATATTTGACTCTTGTGATTTTATGTGTTTTCACACACTTGTCTATCACGTAGGCTTAAAACAAACTTCAAACACTTAAAACACATTCTATATTTTAAATGCTTTATAAAACTACTCATTCTTTCATTTTCCTTTTATAGAACTCTGGCTATAAGACATAGTCATTCCTGGCTCATGTTTGTTTTCAATGTCATATTTGACTCTTGTGATTTTATGTGTTTTCACACACTTGTCTATCACGTAGGCTTAAAACAAACTTCAAACACTTAAAACACATTCTATATTTTAAATGCTTTATAAAACTACTCATTATTTTATTTTATTCGTTTCATATAATTGTAGTACTATCGTTTTAAGTGATTTATTTATTATTTGGACTCATATTCGAGTTCACAATAATTCTTACAAAAATAATAAGAAACGTGTTTTCTACATAAACACAACAAGCATTCCCGTTACACAACTTTTCTATAACTGGACGGGTTTAATTACAAATAAAAAAAAAGTTGTTGGTTGTTTTTTGTTTAGCTGAACATCAAAACTTCTATACGCTACGAAATGCCAAAATCTATTTTGTGCGCAGTTTTGCTTTTAAGATAAAAACATTTTTTACATCAGTCAGTTAAGTGCTAGACGTAATGCACGCTTTGAATGATCATGTCTCTTTCGAGACATGGCTGACTGGGTAGAAGATTATCTGGCAGTAGGTTGCCATTACTTTCTGTGGTAGAGTGCTTGCCAGCCAATGCTATGGGAACACAATCTGTCCTGTTATCTTACCTATAACTGGAGGGAAGAGACAGATTAATACCTTTCCCAAGGTTATTTGTGCGTATATGAATCCAAGGAATTCAACTGGAATTCGAACTTGGCTCCTCGATTTGTCGTTTCGAGCCGATATACAGTGCACGCAGATCTTAATAATTAGTCAATAGATGGAGAGAGATGTTAATTTATACCTTCCCAAGTGTATTTCCGGACACCGCGGCGTGGTGTAATGGTTAGCAAGCTAGAATGATTATCACGGAGTTTGAGTTCGATCATCATTGAGTGCCTCCACTACAATCGGCCGTGTGTCAAGTCTAAGCTACGTTTAGAAAATAACCTTCCTTCAGGTTTGGGAGTTGGGCGCAAGGCTAACAACCCTGCCCCATAAAAAAACAGTTTGCTTCGGAAACAGCAAAAACGCTACCCAACATACCATTGGGTGAAACGGAAAGGTTTATTTATCTCAGATTATTTCCGTATAAATAAACATAATGAACCCAACTGGAATTGGAACTCTGTCCAGCCATTAAGACATTTTGAGTCATTATCCATTACGTCATCCGCAAATCCGCGCTTACATTACCTGTTTTTCCAGCCGATCACGTATCTAAGTACTAAACAGGCTCGATGCTGTGTAACTTGGGTGATCGTATGCTGACACGTGTTTCAACGTTTCTATTAGCCCTTACGTCTATTTATCCTGTGGTGTGTACGTCTATGTGTGTTTGTGTGCGTATGTGCGCAAAAGCATGCCTTCTTAAGCACACTGGCTTTTAATTATAGTAGGCACTAGCAGTATAGCCAGGCGTTGCTCGGGTGTAATGAAAGCTTTTATATATATATATTATGGATTTTCTGCACTATTGTAAGAACTGCAGCCTTGAAACCTTTGAATATTGTTTCTTATGTCTTTGTCTATGAGTGTATCAAATATGATTAAAATCGGACCACTCCTTCTATAACCCAATTTTTTCGATTATCGATTTTCGATATTTATCGGGGGTACCTTGATACAAAACCTAGCTAAGAACACTCGCAGACGCTTATAGTAAATTTTCAAGAAAATCGGTTCAGTTGTTTAGGAGTTTATCGCTAACGGATAGACACACACACACAGACAAAGTTCCATTTATAAATAAGTTTAGATGCATGTCTGCTTAAATAACGGAAGCAATAAAAATCATGTAATTGACGTTGACTGAAAAAAATCGGAATGTGAAATTGAAGCGTTGATTTTTTTAAAAATTTTTCTTCACCCAGTAAAATATCAAAGATGTATCGGTAGGTATTTGATGTCTATCACATGGATCTAGTAAAATAAAGGAAGGTAAAGAAGGTGTTTGGTATTACCTATTTATAATTCATTAATATTTCGAGATCAGAACCACATCTTCAGGGGAATAGAAGAGTTTGATTTCACGTCCGCTGGGGAATATCATCATTGACAGTGGGGGTGTTATGTTAACAATGATTCTGAAGATGGCACATACGTGCCAAAATCTTAGAACCAGCGTAATAAAGAATATCCATATGTTATGCAATTTATGCCCTTATTATCCCCAGAAATTAAAACCAAAATACGTTGTTTAGAACGGCTCATGATTAAATGTAACATACATTCATTGTCTTTTATATTTAACAATATATATATATATATATATAGAGAGAGAGAGAGAGAGAGAGACAGAGTACCTGCAATTAATTATTAGCCCACCAATTATTTTAATGGTTTTTTTCATACTATGTTTAGTATTTATTGCCGAGTGGTTAATTCGAAATTAAAATGGAATGGTTCTTTTTGTTATTATTACTTGATAAAATTTTACAACGTAGCCAAGAATCCTTTACTTTGGCCAGCCAATGCGAAGAAGAGACTAGCATAGGGAAGAGAGCACAAAAACTGGACACCAGAGCAGTTCATTTGCTGCACATGTTATTGTGCAAGATTAACAAAAGAACCATTCTATTTTCATTTAGAATTATCCACTTGAAAATAAATACTAAAAATAGTATGAAATAAATAATTTCTTTTTAAAATATGGGTGGCCTAATAATTATGGCTAGTAGTGTATATATCATGATTATTTTGAAATAGGTCTGACCCCGAGCAAGTCAAGATAACAGCCCAGGCACAAATGTTTTCAGGATGTAAAAGAATTAGATACAAAAACATTAATAATGTACGGGAAAAAGAAAATGACTAATCAAGAGGCTAGTAGGCAACAATTGACATTGCATTTAAATTTTGCAGAAAGAAATACCGGGGAAAAATGGTATACAACACACAGGCATATGATACATCATATGCTAAAAGTTTGCCGGATTTTAGCTAGCGCCCATAGCTCAGAGGTTGAATCGCCGACTGACACCAATTCGGTCGGGTTTCAATTCTGGGTTAAAAGCAAATGGATCTCTAACTGTACTGATGATCTGTGATACGGCGAAACAGATCTGTTTGCGGATGACTATATATATATATATAAAGAATGTGAAAGAAAGACATGGTTTAAAAGCATCCTTTTGTGGTGATACTGTGGTGATACTAAGCAAAATGGATGGACCGGATGTTTGCGCTTTCACAACCAAAAAGCAAATGACAAAAAGTCGTCGCTGCGCCGCTGGCTCCGCGCAGATGTTCCGGTTGAAAACTAAAAATTAATTAAATTTCCAGTTCGCTAGCCTCCGCGAATTTTATTTTTCAGCCAATGGAAAGCCCAGAACCAAATAAAGTGTGAAATCCCAAATGAGATGCTGTGATCCAAAAAGAAGATATAAAAAGCCGATACAGAAAGCAACGACGGGCGGAGTGACTAGAGAGAGGAGTGCAATTAGTAGCCCCCTTGACCGAAGTCAAGTCGCTTACTATGTTCGCCTCACTTACCTCTTTACCTTCTTCCCTGTCTCAAAAACTACCTACTGACCTAAGGAGCAAATACATCAAAGACATTCCTTACTTACACGCTCCCAAATTCCTAAGCATTAATTCTCTTTCAGCATTTTTATTGCCATTAACATTTTAACCTCCTTTGGACCTATACTTCATGTATTGCTTCAATTGTAAAAACCATAATTGATATGTGTTATATATAAAATGTTATCTTTCAACACAATTTGCTGTTCTTGGTTTATAACTTTCTTTATGACTTATAGTGGGTTCTCTACAACAAGGCAAAATTCCGTTAACCTGCAACAGTATACAACTGCCCTTCACTAGAACGGACTCTCCACTACTAACAGAAAAGAATAAATAGGCAACCCACTATATTTTCACTGCATTGACTTCTACAGAAAAAGTGGTCAGTACTAAGTAATTTTTTATTGGTCAGTACTAAGTAATTTTTATTACAATGCTTTATCAAATACCTTTATAGATTAAGGACGATATAATTCTTTATGAAAAGAAAATTAAAGAAGTTTATTAATATGTTTATATAGCCAAAGAGAGAGCGAGAGAGGTAGTGTGGTAGTTATCCAGACACACCCATAAACATATTGTTTAACTTCGGCTAGTCCCACTTTTTAACTTTCTAAACATCTATGAATTCGAGTTGCATTTTTCAAAATAAATCTTTTTCACCATTATTTTTAAAATATCAACCGAAGAAGAACTAATTTCTGAAACATGATGTTTTGTAGTGGTCAAAGATGTATTAAAAACAATTGTAATAAAAATATATATATATATATATAAGAATCTAAGCAAGAGCCAACAACCGAACACGGTTTCGCCTAACGTCTCCTCAGGAAAATTGATTTATTTACCTGACAAGCCGTTAGGCGAAACTATGGTCGACTGTTGGCTCTTGCTTCGATTCTCTCTTCGTTTGCTCTACTTTGGTATTGAGCGCTTTAGTATTTGGGTTTTCGTCTTGGGTTTTTTTTTCTTTCTTATGAGTGCTTCACTTTTTGTTCATGTACTTCGTTTGTTTCTTTTTATGCTTCTCCTTTTTTTCCCTCCGGTTTGTTCTCGGTGGGTTGTACAAGACGATTTAAATTATAGCTTGACTAATACTAGTTTTACTATTGGTATTGTTGTTGCTATAGTTATATATATATATATATATATATATATATATATTAAAAAAGGATTAATTCAAAGATGTTGAATGGCCATTTCGATACGGGGGACAACACATCACCTCAGCAACAGAAAAATCCCTTCAGAAACTCTGTTGCTGAGGTGATGTGTTGTCCCCCGTGGGGATCTTCATATCGAAATAGCCATTCAACATTTTTGAATTAATCCCTTTTTAATATATATTTGCTCTGTAATATTTTATTACATGGAGCTCTCTTCCTGTATCATTTTTTAATATTAAGTTTTTTTTGAATTTACCTTCCTGCTTTTTTCCCTTGGATTGAAGTATCTGAATTAATATATATATATATATATATATATATATATATATATATATTCAGGTAAAGAGAACAAAAGGTTTTACGATTTTGAGTTCCCTGGCGTTTACTTTTTTTTTATAAAAATTGCTCAATACAATAAATATTGTAGTGTAAATATATATATATATATATATATATATATATATATAGAACACTCTCAGCTATTGGGCGTGTATAATGATAACATAGACGCTAAAAGGTCTGCCCTTTCTACCGAGCGCCCATAGCACAGATGTAGAATCGCCGACCGTCGCCAATTCGGTCTAATTTCAATCTTGGGTAAAAAGCACTCGGCTGTCTAACCGTACTGATGAGCTGTGATACAGCGAAACAGATCTGTCTGCGGATGACTATATATTTCTTTTATTATCAGCAAGATCTGTTTGTCTGTTCAATTTTGTTATTTAGTTTTTCTAACTTATGACTAACTAATTTATATCAGAATTCACTTTCCGATAATCATTTATTCTAGTATATATTTTGAACAAGAAAAAGATTTGTGATGTTTAAAATGACCAAAATCCCATAAGGTCGAATTTCGAAAATCTACATAAGAATTTGAACATACTTCAGTATTGTTTAATAAAACTTGAGTGAAAAAATCTTGCTGCTTAAGTTCACCTAAGATATTTGTGAAGGTGTATTATTGGAGTAGATAGATCTATCTATCGCCCGGTTCACACTCCACCCACGTCTATTGAACAGGTTAAGAGGCTCATCCCTTGTTCCCTGTTTAGGATGTGGTTTCCGGCTTTCTCTTTTCCAATCTTCTCACTTTGTTTTTTTTCAATTGGAGTAGATAGAGCTAGCTATTGCCCGGTTCACACTCCACCCACGTCTATTGAACAGGTTTAAGAGGCTCATCCCTTGTTCCCTGTTTAGGATGTGGTTTCCGGCTTTCTCTTTTCCAATCTTTTCACTATTACGTAGCCCCCTGCACATCAGTGGCGTTACCGTCTTGCTCTGGGTGATACGATAAAAAAAAAAGGTGTAGATATACGTATTGAAAATATATTTTCTTCGCATTTTCTTAATGGAGTAGTTTCATTTGGATTTTTTTTTTTATATATCGATGCCATGATTTTAGTTAGTCGGGGGAATTGACTTTTAATTAGTTCTTTTATTTTTTGGTTTTTGGTTTTTGGTTTTTCCATTCAAGTTATCTGTTTTTTTTTTTTATTTGACTATCAAGTATTTCTTTCTCACATTGGAGAAACCTTTTTACTTTTTGTCACATTTTGAGAAAATTATTTTATTTTCTATCGCAGTTGCTCTTATCTTTATTGGAAATCCCGGTTTCTTTCGTTAAAAATCTGTTTGTTTTTTTTTTAATTATTCTAATTTTTTCCTACTTTTATTTTCATCTAATACTACACAAGCCTAATCAAACTGACTAAACTAACCGTACATGTCCTCATTGGGAAGAAAGTTTCATAATGAATTATATCGACCTTAGTCTATAAACATTTAAAGTAAAAGCATACAGTTACATTGGAGCTGAACCAAAGAATCATTTAATCATTAACATATGCAGTGTAATATTATACACCAGCTGATTTACCCGTCAACGCCGGGTAACTGGTTAAGAGAATACACGTAATTAGAATGTGACTGAAAACCTTAAATACAGCAATCGTATAGTGTTAAATTACAGCTATCAGTAAGTTTAACTATTAGTTAAAAGTCAAGATCAGGAGAGAAAGGCGACGATTTCCCTCCATCACAATTTGGCAAAAGTTGGCACATCTGTCGAGTGAAAAGTACTGACATGGAAGTGGCATCTTGATACGGGTTAGGCATCAGGTTATTGGGGATACTGCATCCAAACATAGTCAACCCCGTCCATGCTAGGTTTGATTAGGTTCGTTTTTTCATTTAATTTTTTACTCCAAGTTAAACTTATCTAGGGTATGTATGATCATTGCTATTGTCCCCCTTTGTTTTTAAATTTAATTTCATCCACTTACCCGTTCTTCTTCTTTTTCCTCTTCTTCTATGTGCCCTTTTCTTTTAGGACGTAGGCGATTATGGATATCCACGTCTCCCTGTTCCTGGTGGCTCTTAGCACGCCTTCTCCTGTTACACCATGCAAACCACGTTCCATCATCCACCTGATTAGGTCCTTCAAATATGTTATCTCCTGCTTTCCCCTGTCGCTTATTTTCCTCTATCTGATTGTTAGGATCTTGTTCTGCAAGCCCTCATTTTTCATTGCATGTCCCAGGAACTGCAGCTGTCTCTTTCGTTTCCATCCTTTCCGAAACCTCATCGTTGATCGCATGCTTGATACATGATATTTGTAGCATCATCCAGTAGAACGACATTTCAGTTGCTTCAAGTTTTTTCTTTATTCTTCGATTATACTGTCCAGCATTCACTGCCATATTGAAGAGGTGACATCACAGCGATCCAGTACTCTCTTCTTTGTTTCTTAATATTCTACTCAGGTTCTGAAATGTGTCTTTGCCATGCCAATTCGCCTTCGGATTTTGTGTGTCGTATTTTCTTCCTCTGTTAGAACATTTCCCAAGTATTTAAATTTTTGTACCTGCTTGATTTTACTACCCCCGACCTGTATTTGGCATATTTGCCGGGCTTTTTTACTGATGACTATGCATTCGGTTTTCCTGCAGGTTACTTGTAGTCCTTTCTTGGCATTCTCTTCAGTTGCCTTCTGTAGGAGGTCTTGTAGTTTCCTTTCTGTGTTTGCTATCAACACTGTAACCATCCGTCTCTGCATGGAGTACTGCTGCCATTTACGGTCAGGCGCCCCTGCCGTTCTCCTCAGTGTTCTTGACAGGCTCCAAAGGAGAATCTGTAATGTGATAGGTACTGATCTGGCGGCTCGACTGCAGCCACTTCCCCACCGTCGAAATGTGGCTTCCCTTTGTCTGTTCTATAAATACTTTCATGGCTTCCGCTCGGACGAGCTTAAGTCACTGGTGCCTCCTCAACAGGTGTTTACTCGTGCAACCAGACTGGCAACTGGGTCCCACCCATTCACAGTCAGGTTAGCCAAATGCAGACTACAATTCTACTCCTGCAGCTTCTTCTCTCGCACTTCCCGCCTGTGGAACTCGCTCCCATATTCTTGCTTTCCTGGCTACAACCTCCAGAAATTTAAATGCAAAGTCAATACTCATATATTAACCACTGCACTCTAGCTCTCTCCCCACCCCCGTATATCCTTCCCTTTCTCTCCACCTATGTATCTGTGATCGCACCTGCATTCTCAGCTTTCTATTGCTCCTTTCTAAATAGTTTGCACTCATCACTCTTTTCTAATTAATCTTTTTATAGTTATGTAGCCCTCCGCTCATCGGTGGCATTTCTGCCTTGCTCGGGGTGAAATGATTAAAAAAAAATCTGTGTACCTTATGTTGTTTAAATTGTGGCCTCTGGTGATGGATCCAGGTATAACATCTAGAGTCCTCAAAATATTCCCGCTGTACAAGTTGAACAGATCCGGTGAAAAGGTACATCCTTGTCTTACGCCCATTGCTATCTCTGTACATCTGCTGAATTCGTTACCTGTCCGTATGCTGGCGGTTTACAGCCAGTAAAAATTCTTGGGTGGTCAAAAACGTTAGTTCTGTTTTCGGGTTTTTTTTTTCGTATTTGTTGCTGTCTAAATGAGTGCACAATTGCGTGTTTGTTTAGCGGAATATCTGGTTAATTTATCCATGTCAAACATTAATTTCTTCTAGTCAAATAGTATTTCAGTCACAGTTAATGATTGTAGGGAAATTTTATTACTTACACCATTTTCTTTAGTTACTAGTAAATAGCATTATTCAGTGTATAAACATTCTATGGGCTTTTCATTTCTAATGTTCTTGATTTATTCCCGACTTCCCACAGATATTTTGTATATATAAAAATATTTAGGATTTCAGGGAGTCTTTGAGGGAGTACGATATTTATATTAAGAATGTCATGTAAGAATGTGATGTTTTTGTATAAGAAATATTGTATAGCTTGTTGGGTCAGGGATTGTGGTCAGCTGAATTATTTAAAGACAGATGAAAACCAGCTTCTTCATCTTCTTTTATAGCCTTGTGTCATTTTTTTTATTTAAACGAAAATAATTATCAACACCATATTATGCGACTGTGTCCGAGATATACAGTGGAAAATAGTAATCCTAATTAAATTCTAAATAAAAGAATTAAGGGTTGTTACTTTCTTTTTTACGGTTTAATAACCATTTCTGAATTATTTAAAGCCTAAAAAGATGTTTAATTGTATAAGAATGGCTATAGTTTTTGAACGAATATGGCACTTACATGTTTCGGATGTATAACAATGCTTTATTAGACAAATGTCCGACTATCTCACACATAGATGGGGGTGCAAATGAATTGATTCACATCTTTTCATGTATATTTGCACGTAAGTGACCGCCACAAAATAACACTATCGACTCAAATTCGAATTTAAAAGTATAAGTTATGCTATATTTATATGTAAAATTGCTTAACATCCGGAATAAATCATGCGTAAATATACAGATTACATCACTCACACAAACATAAAAAAATAAAAGAAATGAGCAGACAATAGAAACCAGGAATCTTTTCCCGACCCAAACAATCCAGCACATATACAAGTCTACCATCCGTGCATTGAGTATTGCTGTCATATCTGGTCCAATGCTCCTGCTATCCACTTAGGTGTCCTCGACCGAATCCAACAGAGAATCTGTAATGTGATCGATCCCGACTTGGCAGCTAGGATACAGTCGCTTTCTCTCCGACGCAGTGTGGCTTCCCTGTGTCCCTTCTACAAATACTTAGCTTACTGGTACCTCCTATATTCGAATTTACTCGAGCCAAAAGATTAGCAACTGGGTCCCACACTTTTACTGTGAAACCAATAATTTGTAAAAGCAAATTCTACTCCAACAGCGTCTTTTCTCGCACTTCCCGCCTGTGGAATTCTCTTCTGCATACTTGCTTTCCCGACAGTTACAATCTCCAAGAATTTAAATGTAAAGTCAATAGTCATCTCCTGTCTCACTAACTTACATCCTCTCTCTCATGTTTTTTCTTCGTCCACTCCACTCTCATCAGTAATCTCTTCCCTCTCCTAGTCTCTTCCTGACACCCCTAACCCTTCATAAATTTTCTCTTATGTAACCCCCTGTACAACGATGGCAGTAAAAATGCCTTGCTTCGGGTGACACGATTATAAAAAAAAAACAACAAATAAAAAAAACAGTATAAACTCTATTTTTAAAAAAAAATTTGTCAAAAATAATTTTTCTTATTGTTAATATCCGTCAATATTCTGTGAAGTTTTCTTCTATGGGGGTTGTCCTTTAAGGACGTAGAAGATCATAGCTTTTCACGTCTGTCTATCCGTGGTGGCTCTTAGCACGCCTTTTCCTGTAACACCACACAACCCCCGTTGTCATCCACCTGCTGAGTCCCTTCAAATATGTTATCCGCTGCTGTCCGCTTTTTATTTCTATCTTGCCTGTTAGTATAAGGTTCTCCAAACCCTCCGTCCTCATTGAATGTCCTAGTTGTCTTTTCCTGATGCTCAATATTAATTTCCTTCTCGTTTGTAAGCAGTTTAAAATCATTTAGCAATGTGATGAAAAAATTAAATAAAATCTATTCATTAAAAAAAGACAAAAAGAACTGCATGCAAAAGCAAAAAATTATCATTTTTTTGTCAAAGCCCACAAATATATTTTTCGACAGGAAAATAAATAGTTATAGCCTTATACGTAATATTAACAAATCGAGTAAAACTATTTTCCCCTACACTAGCACAAAGTTACGAGTGTCCGAAAAAAGGAACAATATATTCAGACACGCTAAATCCTCTTGACACAAGACAGTACTGCCTCATCAAGGTAGTTCATGTAGTCATCCGGGTTGAGTTCCAGGCTCGTACCAACACATTCGGGAGTTATTTTAGAACGATCAGAACTTCGCAATCCCAATTAGACTTGTCCAACTCTTTCAGAATATTTTGCAATGTACACAGACTGAAACGTAAGCACTCTAAAATGTTTGTATTGTAGCTTCCGGCGTAAATGCCAAGAAGTACA
>JBBBDQ010000178.1:5140000-5215000 GCA_037127315.1 Ascarosepion bandense
CTACAATTTTTTTTTTTTACCCAGGATAGAAAACCGATCGAATTGGCGTCAGTCGGCGATTCTACCTCTGAGCTATAGGAGCTCGGTAGAAGAAGGTAGACATTTTAGCGTGTATAACCTATATATATATATATATATATATATATATATATATTATTGTTGTTGTCATGTAAAATGTTTTTATTATAACTTTACCGAAGAAAATCTCACGGAAAAAAAGAAAATGTAACAGGATCACTGATGAAATCCTTCCGATGATGCAAAGGAGATTGTGAATAATAACAAAGCATGGAATCGAATACAGAAAAGTACACAAGGTAATGAGGAGCAAAAACAGGTGGGTAAAAGAAAATTGACTCAACGGCAAATGTGCAGAAATAAACGAGAAATGCATAAAAATAAGGGATCTAGCACGTCAAACGACATGCTTTGCATCCTCTTCTCTGCCTTTGTGCCTTGTCCTTTCAGGATGTAAGCGATCATGAACTTCCACGTCTTCCTGTTCCTGGTGGCTCTGAGAACACTTTCTTCTGTAAAACCACGCAACACCCGTTCTGTCATCCACCTGCTTTGACCCTTCAAATATGTTATCCACTGCTTTCCTCTCTCTCTTTTCCTTCTATCTGACCTGCTAGTGTCAGATTCTCCAAGCCCTCCTTCCTCATTGCATGTCCCAGGAACTTTAGTTGTCTCTTCCTGATGCTCAATATTAATTTCCTTTTTGTTTCCATCCTCTTCAAAACCCCGCCATTGCTCACATGCTCGGTCCACGATATCCTCAGCATCCTTCTGTAGAACCACATTTCAGCTGCTTCCAGTTTTTTCTTTCATCTTTGATGATATTGTCCAGCATTCATTGCATATTGAAGAACTGACATCACATAGCAATCTAGTATTCTCTTCTTTGTTTCTAGTGAAAATTTCCTGTCTTTTAAATCTTGGACTCAGCTTCTGGAAAGTGTCCTTCGTCATGCCAATTCACCTTCGAATCCCTGTGTCGCACTTTCCGTCTTCTGTTAGAAGGTATTTAAATTTTTGTACCTGCTTGATTTTAGTGTCCCTCACCTGTATTTGGCATTTTGGACTGCCCTTTTTACTGATGACCATGCATTCGGTTTTCTTGCATTTTATTTGCAGTCCATTTTGTCACTCTCTTCATCCATCTTCTGTAGGAATTCTTGTAGTTTCCTTTCCGTGTCTGCAATCATCACTGTATCGTCTGTGTACAGTATGTTATGCAAATTGTGGCCTCCGATTACAAATCCTGGTATAACATCTAGGGTTCTCAAAATAGTTAGCATCAGGATGCATGAAAGCTAAGGATGGAACGATGATATTAAAGAAAGAGAAAATACTTCAGGTATGGAATGAATATTTTAGAGATCTTTTCCACAACAAGAGAGAACCGTCCATAATACACAGAAATACAGACGAACCAGAAATATCAATATCCGAAGTGAAAGCCGCACTAACCAAATTAGGCAGAAAGAAAGCAGCCGGAACAGACGGTACTGTAATTTGGATGTTGAAAGCTTTAGACTAATTCGACGGACGCAGGATTACAGAAAAAATAAAACAAATATATAAAAACGGAGAAATGTCGGAAGAGATAAGAAAATTAATTTTTATAGCAATGAATGTGAACCCCACCGATTAAGCAGCTTGATGAGCCACGTAAAAAAACTCATCTTCTGGATTATGATTAACAGAACGCGAAGCAGAATCGGTCCAGACAGAGAAAAAGAAGAATAAGGGTTCGTCAAAGACACCGTAAACGAAACACAATATTTATGCTCAGAATGGTTTTAGAAAGAGCAATACAATCGCCCGGAAAAATGTATACCTGTATTTTAGCGATTACTCAAAGGAATTCAATAAAGTAGACTGCAATGATTTGTTTAAGGGCTCGGCAACCTCGATATATACGGGTAATCAATACTGGCCGCAAACCACCTGCATACGGACAGGAAATTAATTCAGCCGATATACGAAAATAGAAAGTGCTGAAATACAAGACTCTGTCTTCTCACAGGATCTATTTAACCTGTACAGTGAAACAAATCTGAGAGAGCGTCCTCTCGGGATTCGTCATTGGCGGGCACAATCTGAATAATATAAGATACGCATATGATCCAGTTCTGATAGCAGGAAAGGAAAATACAGAACATCTTACAATAGATAACAAAGAAGAAGAAGGATAATAGACTAAACATAAATCCAGTCAGTCAGTTGAGTGCCATTCATGATACACGCTTGGGCGATCATGTCTCGAAAGAGACATGACTGACTGGGCAGATGATTATCCCGCAGTATGTTGTCATTGCTTTCTGCGGTAGACTGGTTGCTGACCAAGGCTATAGAACTCAATCTGTCCTGTTATTTAATCCATAACTGGAAGGAATAGGCGGATTAATACCTTTCGTGTTTGCGCGTAAGTGAATGCAATGAATTCAGCTGGAATTCGAACTCGGCTCCCCGATCTCTCGTTCTGAGTCGATATCCACTGCACCACAACGCACATCCTAAACAAAAATTCAAGAAAACGGAAATAACGAACATCAGCAAATAGAAGACTCCAAAATTTTAACTACACGCCGGGGACACTAAAATCAAACAGCTGCTGAATTTTAACATCAATATTTTTTTTTAACATTTCACCCCAAGAAAGGCGGTAGCACCACTGAAGTGCTGGGGTTACATAACAGAATTAAAGATTTAGACAGAAAAAGAGTGAAGACAAAGACGAACCAGCAGCAGGGAGGGGGGAAGTGAAAGTCAAGAGAAGGATATGAATACAGGAGTGAGGGCAGTTACGAAGGTAGAGAGAAAAGAAAAGATCAAGATACAAGGGATGATGAAGAAACGGCTGGAGTTAAGTGGACAAGAGATAGGAATTGATTTTGCATTTCAATTCTCGGGGGTTATAGTCGTCAGGAAATCAAGTATATGGAAGGGAGTTCCACAGGCGGGAAGCGCGAGAAAAGAAGCTGATGGAGTAGAATTGTCGCCTGCATTTGGTTGATCTAACTGTAAAAGAATGGGACTTTGATGCCAGTCTGGTTGCTCGAGTAAATACTTGAGGAGAGGCCACCAGTGGCCTAAGTTCTTCGGAGAAGAAACCATGAAAATATTTGTAGAAGAGACAGAGGGAAGCCACATCCTTCCGATGAGAAAGTGTCTGGAATCGAGCTGCCAGTTTGGAACCAATCACATGACCGATTCATCTTTAGATCCTGTCGAGAACACTAAGATAAACAGCAGGGGCAACCAGATATAAACACATGGCAAGCATTGTAATAGTGAGGTTCAAAGGCGGATTGGCATGGAGAAAGACGCATTTCTTTGACCAGCAATATTGAGAGGGAGGAAGATTTCGTTGGAGACAAAGAAAACAGTACTGGACTGTCATATGATATTTGCCCTCCTATATGACAGCGAATGCTGAATGATCATTTCAAGGATGAGTTTGGGATTCGAAGCAACAGAATTGTGGCTCTACAGAATGATGCTGAGGAAACACGGACATAAATTCTGAGCAACGACATGGTTTTGTAGTGAATGCAAGCAAAAAGAAAACTTATACTTAACATTAAGAATAGAAAGCTGAGGTATGTGTGGTTACGTAATGAGAAAAGAGGGCTTGGAGAACATGATATTCACGGGATGGATAGAGGGAAAAAAGACAGGAGGAAGTAACGAGAAACCGATTTGATATTCTTCAGCAGGAGAATGACGGAACGGGGTCTGGGAGAGATAACAATAGGAAAAATATTAAGAGCGATAAGGTACAGAGTCAGGTAAAAATCCATGTTCGCCTATTTCCTTAAATAACAAGGCACATAATAAAGAGGAATATATTGCTCTATTTTGTATTGTGCAAATTTAAAAAGTAAAGTACATCCTACTAATATATATATATATATATATATATATATGATCAAGAACCAATTAATTATATATATATATATATATATATATATATATGATCAAGAACCAATTAATTATATATATATATATATATATATATATATATATATTTGTTTATACAGATGAACAAAGAATGATACATTCAATATATATATATATATATATATATGATCAAGAACCTTAATTAATTATATATATATATATATATATATATATATTTGTGTATACAGATGAACAAAGAAAGATACATTCAATATATATATATATATATATATATATATATGATCAAGAACCAATTAATTATATATATATATATATATATATATATATTTGTGTATACAGATGAACAAAGAAAGATACATTCAATATATATATATATATATATATATATATATATATATATGATCAAGAACCATATATATATATATATATATATATATATATATATATATATATATTTGTGTATACAGATGAACAAAGAAAGATACATTCAATATATATATATATATATATATATATACATATGTGTGTGTGTGTGTATGTCTGTATAATTAAATATATCCTTCTTTGTTCATCTGTATACTCATTGATACTGACATTTAAATGTTTCTACCAAATCACACTTGTAAATTCACTTCCTTATTGTGTAAATTATCCTTTGATAAATTTTGAAGAAATTGTAGTTAACATCTTTGATATATATGCCAGTATATTTATATACCTACTTTGTATTATTCTTGTTATTTAATATAAGCCCTTTTTATGTGTATATATGTAAACTTATGTATATATGTGTTAGAATTAATATGTGTATATATCTGGTCATCATAGGTGGGTATATGGATGTGTGAATGCAAGAGTGTGTAAAACATCACTTAATAAGTCCCGGACTTGACATATAGAGGGCATCACTAATAAAAATCCATATGATTTTTATAAAATACCAACCTTCAAATGGCACATGACAAAATTTGGGCCCAATCAGACTATTAGTTTACAAATTACAGTTATTTAAGTGAAGCTAATGTTGCAAATTTTCAAAACAATGGATATATATATATATATATTGTATCGAGGCAGCAAGTAATTTTCTAAACATATGCTGTTAAATATAAGAGCCAATGAATGTCTATTATGTTTAATCATGAGCCGTTCTAAACGTCGTATTTTTGCTTTAATTTCAGTTAAAAATAAAGACAAAATTTCTCCAACATTCTTTATTGATTTTCTTCTAAGCTTTCGGCTCACATGAGCCATCTTCAGAGAGGTTGTTTAAACTGAAATATTATAAAATCCACCATCACCGACGATTTTATTTTGTGTTGACATAAAACTCCGCTTGGCAACGGCAATAGTTACCAAAAATAATAAACGCAGTTCTTAAGTTTGCGATGCGGTTTTATGACGTCACACCGCAGGATAGCGCGAAATGACAACAAAACCATCTAGTCAAATGCAATGTAATATATATATATATATATATATGCAGATTTCATTGAAAATGACAGAAAATTATTATTATAAGGTTTTGAATAGAAAGCATTTTAGATATTCTTAGGTTTTTTCTTTTCAGAATTCAACATATAAGAATTGTCTAAAGTCTTCTGTTTTTATTGTTAGACATTTTGAAGAATGAGTATTGTTACTTGTGAAAAATATGTGTAAATTTTATTTTTATCGTCTCATATATAAGTTATGTTACGAGTACGTTAAGCACAGTGTTATGTATAGAACATAACAGAGAGACAGATATTTATTATTATTATTTTCTTTTTTTTTAATCGTATCGCCCAAGCAAGGCATTATACTGCCACTGTTGTGCAGGGGGTTACATAGGAGAAAAGTTATATGAAAAGCGTGACAGAATTCGATGGGTATAACGAAGCGGGTATGACAGGAATGGTAATACTGGAAAAATGAGATGAGAGCATGAGAGAGAGAGGATGCAGGTTAGTGAGATAAGAGATGACTAGTGATTTTACATTTAAATTCTTGGAGATTATAACTGTCGGGGAAGCAAGTACACGGAACGGAATTCCGCCGGCGGGAAGTGCGAGAAAAGAAGCTGCGGGAGTAGAATTTGTGTTTACATCTTATTGGTCTTACAGTAAAAGTGTGAGACCTAGTTGCTAAACTTGCGGCTCGAGTAAATTCGTATATCGAGGGCACTAGTGAGCTAAATTCATCTGAGTAGACGCCGGGAAGAGACAAAGGAAAGTCAACCTGAGATTGTGAGAAAGTGACTATCTGAGTCCGGATCAATCGCATTTTCTCCGTTGAATTTTGTCAACGACCCCACCAGCCGATTTAAATTTTCACTTCAGTGTTTATCGAAGGATTAAACCATTGTCGCATAAACCATTGTCTTCTTAATATATATATATATATATATATATATATATATATATATATATATATATATATATATATATAATGTAAATAAATTGGACAAATTTATAACTCAATCAGTAATATTATAAATTAGCAGTTTAGCCCGGGGTTGCTCGGGTGTAATGAAAGCTTTAAAACTAATCCATGGTCCTGTAGCTCAAACTCTTTGGACGTTGTCACGAAAGACTTAAAAGCAATAGTTGTTTCCAGTTAAAGCGAAACAGTAGACTGAAAGAAAAATGAATGGATGTAAGTCAAATTTTGATTTCCTGGTATCGATACCAAATAAGGTTTTTTCGTCATAAACTGAATTGTGAAGGCTAAATAAGTCCTCTAAGTAATTGGTATCATTGCTGAGACTAAGAACTACAATTATTCATACTTAGAGCCAAACCCGAAGCAAAAACTAAAATAAAAGTGCTGAAAAACTGATTTTGATCAGACCCGGTATCTTACCTTTTATATATATATATATATATATATATATATATATATATTATCGATTTTCTGCACTATTGTAAGAACTGCAACCTTGAAACTTCTTAATAACGTTTCTTATGTCTTTGTCTATGAGTTCATGAAATTTGATTAAAATCGGACCACTCCTTCTATAACCCGATTTTTTCGATTATCAATTTTCGATATTTATCGGGTGAACCTTGACAAAAAAACCTAGCTAAGAACACTCGCAGATGCTTATAGTACAACTATGTAAATTTTCAAGGAAATCGGTTCAGCCGTTTCGGAGTCTATAGGTAATGGATACACACACACACACCCACACACACACCCACACACACACGCACACACACATACACACACACACAGTTCCATTGATAAATAAGTTTAGATATAGATATTTCAAAATTGTATTTTTACTTTGTTAATTTAAGCTTATGGCCATACCGCAAAAGAGTTGTTCTCGTCCGAACACCGAAATTAAGTAACCTTTAGCGTTGGCAATGCATCAGTGTGTGAGCATTTTGGAATGCCAGGTTCTGTAATATTCCATATGCGAGTGGTTTAGTGGAAAACGGCCTGGAATTGATATGGGTTTGTTAGATTTACTTAGGCGTAAATACAATTGGGGAAGGTATAATTTCCTTTTTCTTCCTCTAGAAAGGTGTTAATTATTAAGAATTGCTTCACAAAATCTTTATTATCGCCACAAAATAAAATAAAATTCTTAGAATCTAAAATATTCTCTGGCTTTAAATAAGATGCAAAGTTTCGATATTCTGTCGAAAACAAATCAATTCTTAATTCGCATTTCATTCAGTCAGTCAATCAGTTAAGTGCCATGCGTGATACACGCTTAAACGATCATGTCTTTTTGAAGACATTACTGACTGGGCAGGAGATTGTCCCTGGGTTGGTTGCTATTGCTTTCTGCGGTAGACTGGTTGCCGGCCAAGGTTATAGAACCCAATCTATTCTGTTATTTAACCCACAACTGATTGGAGGAGATGATTTAATGACTTTCCCAATGGTTTTTGTGCGTAAGTGAATGCAAGGAATTCAACTGGAATTCAAACTCGGCTCCCCGATTTCTCGTTCCAAGCCGATATGCACTGCACCACAAAAGATAACACCGATAACTTATTTTATTTTATTTTCAAGAACGGCAGAAATGAAACTAGTAAGCAATTGGGTGCAGAGTGTGAAATTGAGAGACAAGACTGTGTAAGGGTGAGTTGAGAATAGAATAAATGATGAACGACATTCAAGAACATAGAAGATGGGCGACTGTATTTAAATTTTTGGAGATTGTGGTTATCAGGGAAGCAATTAAACAGAAGGGAGTTACACAGATGGGTAAGGCAAAAAAACAAAAAAAAAACAAAAAAAAAGCAAATAGAAATAACGGTTACAGTTAATTATTTCAACGGTAAACGGGTGGAATCTGGGTGCTTAATATCGCACTTAAATTCATGTGGTCGAGTTAACCAGGATAAAAAGCTCGTCAGACCAGTTGCCATTAAAATATTTGTAGAAAATTACTAAAGTCGAGAGGCCAGGTCAGGACCTATAACACTGCAGATCCTTTATTGGATTTTATTAAAATCATCGTGATGAATAGCAAGATCACCCGAAAATATATGGCAACGATATTAAGATAAAATCTACTTATTTACTTTTACATGAATCGGAACTTAAATCCAGAGCTTCAACACTTTTAACATGAAACAAAACAAATTAACTTTTTGCTTTTCTATCGATTTATCTCAATAGACTCTCAAGTGTTGATTGAATAATTACCGTTAACGACCACTCAAGCGCCAAAAACGAAATTGTAAGCAAAAGAGAAAAATGGAGTCACCTGAAATATAAATGGCCGCAGCGAAATAAAAAAAAAATAAACAAAAAACAAAGATGATGAGTTTCTTGTTACCAGGTAAATAAAATTAAAACATTTTATATAAACGTGTAAGTTCAGGTGTGATAATTACTTTGTGTTGTTCCTACAGAAGTGATGTATTAAGTAAAAGACGGTACTAAAGAAGTGGGTGGATTAGGAAATATATTCTATGTAGACAACGGAAGCAATGATTTACGATTCGATAATTTGTGCTTCTTTCTTTGTCTTAATTTCTCTCTCTCAATCTCATCTATCTATCTATCTATCTATCTATCTATCTATATATATATATATATATATATATATCTGTGCAGATAACAGAAGCAACAGCTTTATGATTAGATAAGGTGTGCTTCTTCCTTTGTCTTAATCTATGTATGTATGTATGTATGTATGTATGTATGTATCTCTTTCCATCTATCCCTCTCTCTCTCTCTCTCTCTCTCTCTCTCTATATATATATATATATATATATATATAATGTAAATAAATTGGACAAATTTATATATATATATATATATATATATATAGAGAGAGAGAGAGAGAGAGAGAGAATTTTTTTGTTCTATTTATTTGTTGTAAAGTATCTTTGTTTTATTTTTAATAAAAGAGAGATTGATTTTAAAGAGTAATTCTATGTTCCAATTTATTTTTAATACATTTTTATTCTTAAGGGATTTAATAATAAATAGTTTTTCGTATAAACATAATAAACATGGTTCATTTAAGGAATTACATTTTTTATCTTCTTTTAGAATTTTCCACTTTATTGTGGGTGTTTTTTTTTTGTTTTTTTTTTTTTTGTTTCCTTTAGATACCAGTGATATTTCGATAGGGAAGTTTTAATTTTGTATTTGTTATTATTATTATTATTATTATTATTATTATTATTATATATATATATATATATATATATATATATATATATATATATAGTGTATTGTAAGAAACTATTATTTGAAATATTATGTGGCCCCACTAGATACCTTGCTCAGATAAAATAATCCTCTCCAAAAGTTAATTAATATCCATGTTTCATCCACAAAATAAATAAAATGAATATTATATTAACAAAATAAAATAAACCCATACACTACTAAAGGGTCACTCTATTTCATCCACTCATAGATGGTAGTCAAATAAAAAGTGCCTACGCATTAAAAAAATCTAAGGTCCCACTATGCGATTTACCCAGAAAAAACTAAAAA
This sequence comes from Ascarosepion bandense, assembly GCA_037127315.1. NCBI lineage: Eukaryota > Metazoa > Mollusca > Cephalopoda > Sepiida > Sepiidae > Ascarosepion > Ascarosepion bandense. The sequence continues at coordinate 5,149,886 of JBBBDQ010000178.1, forward strand.
TGACCTGTCCAGAACTAAGCCACCTAACCCCACTATCCTAACCCAAATCTGTATATCTATGGTTACAAATTGCCGACGGACCAGCTTTGACAGACTACATTCCTATCCTCCACATCATCTACACATCAGTCAGTTTAGGTGCCATACGTGATACACGCTTGGGCGATCATGTCTCGAAACAGACATGACTGACTGGGCAGAAGATTATCCCGCAGTAGGTTGCCATTGCTTTCTGCGGTAGACTGGTTGCCGACCAAGGCGATAGAACCCAATCTGTCCTGCTATTTAACCCATAACTGGAAGGAATAGACGGATTAATACCTTTCCCAAGGGTATTTGCGCGTAAGTGAATACAATGGATTCAACTGGAATTCGAACTCGGCTCCCCGGTTTCTCATTCCGATCCGATATCCACTGTACCACAACGCACATATCACATTACCAAAAATAAACCGTTTCCACCATTTATTTTCAGATCCACAAATCACCCGAAGAGGAGCATGTGTGCTCCGAAACATGAGAGTTTTTTGTGTAGTGATACTATGTTTTTATAAACCATTGTAACAATTTTTACATATATATATATATATATATATATATATATATATATATATATATATATATATATATGTGTGTGTGTGTGTGTGTGTGTGTGTGTGTGTTCGTATTTTTTATAATTTTTTTTGTTGTGTATATTACTTATTAATATTTTTATGTATATTTTTATATCTATTGTTATATTACCTTTGTGTATATGTTTTTAAAATTATTTTCATAACGATGCATTTTATTATTTTTTAATTTGTATTGCACTCATGTTAGTAATATGTATGTGTATTTAGATGATATATTTACAGATATATTTATGTATGTTACATATTTATATAACTTATATATTTATTGTGCGTTTGTACATATATGTTTTTATTCTTATGCGATATTAGTTTATATATATATATATATATATATAACAAAGTGTCTATAGATAAAATCACAAAAACCAGATCCTATTATTATTATTTTTATTACTATTAAAAATGATCCAAGTTGAGGGCTCGCAGTAAATAATACAATCCATTTACAGAGACAATTGTTTTTAATCGTTGCTTAGGAAGCTAGATTTTTAATGCAGAAAATGCACATAAAAATATTCGAAATTTAATGTGAAAAAAAATATATGCATATATATATCGAGCACTGTTTTAGTTTAATGTTTTGGACGTTGTAAATTTTTCTTCGTTCCTTATTCACTCGGATATATATATATATATATATATATATATATATATATATATTTATATATATATATATATATATTACTTGGTAATTTTTTACTTTTTGGTCATAATTGAAATACACCATTACACAGTGTGCATTATAAAGTCTTCAATACAATCATTGTGCAGAGCTTTTATATGTGTTTCATTTAGTAACCAGGTTGCGATATAAATCGTTTCTAAATAATATATATATATATATATATATATATATATATATATATATATATGTCGCTCGAGATATTTTGAAGGCGTTTGACATAGTTTGCAATGCCGATTTCTACACAAACTTCAGAGCTATTCTATTACAGGACGATTGTTTGATTTAATCCAATCGAATCGAGAAATGAATATCGTTTGAACGGACACGCTTTTAGACGCTTTTACATGAGCGCTGGTCTTACACTGTTGATCTTCATCAGTGATATTTCTGATCTCATCAATTCCCTTGATGGTATCTATGTGCGTGACACTACCATTTACTCCCGTCTAATTAGAAAATCGATGAAAGCAAACAAAGTAAACCTCGCCGTTTGCTCTTGAAAATCAGATCCAATCATTAGTTAACTGGAATAAGTAAAGGCCTGTAAATTGGAATGCCTCTAAAAGAGAAAAAATCTTTTCTCCTTTACACACTGTAGAGAAGCTTTCTTTCGCACAATCATCATGGTTTGCATCAGTCTCTTCGGGAGCAACACACTGCGCCTCTTTGTCTCACCTTCTGAAACGACTTAAGGTCGAAAGACTACATCAAATCAATAGCTGCAACTACTGCAAAGCCTATTGAGCACTATGTCATGCCAGAAGTTTTTTCTTGTACATTTCTATATCTAAAAGTCGAAAGTTGAATAGTGTTGCAATTTCTGCTTTAGTGTTCTTGCTATGCATCTCCAAATTCTTGTCAAAATCCAAAGACGGATCTGCAATGTAATTTATCTTGATCTAGAATTTTGACTTCAAACAATTTCTCAAAGAAATCACGTAGGCTTCCTCTTATATACTCATATATATTTTAAGGAAACTGCTCTAACAATTTTTTCCTAGCTTTCCCTTTAATTTGAGCGTACTACTAGATTAACATCCATATCCAAACTTTTAACCGCATAAATAGTTAAATGTAACCAACACTTCTGCTATAACAGTTTCTTTTCTCGCACTTTTCCTCGCGGAACTCCCTTTTGGATACTTGCATCCCTGTTTGATAGCTACAATCGCCAAAAATTCAAATGCCACGTCATTCTGCATCTTCTATCTCCTAGAATCCCCTTCATCTTTTATCGTTTCATATGTCAGGTTATTTCATACTTGATTATAGTAGCAGGTATGCAATACGGATGTGTGTTTGTGGTACAGTGGATATCGGCTCGGAACGAGGAGCCGAGTTCAAATTCCAGTTGAATTCATTGCATTCACTTACGCGCAAATACCCTTGGGAAAGGTATTAATCCGTCTCTTCCTTCCAGTTATGGGTTAAATGACAGGACAGATTGGGTTCTATAGCCTTTGCTGTCAACCAATCTACCGCAGAAAGCAATGCGGGATAATTTTCTGCCTAGTCTCTTTCGAGACATGATCTCCCAAGCGTTTACCACGTATGGCACTTAACTGACAGAATGCAATACTTGTTTTCTGGTCAGGTGCTCGGGAATTCCACCGCTCCCGCCAAAGATTTTATGTTGTGTTAATACATGATATGAGTATAAAAGTCTCTCAACCATTTTTTCTCAATATGTGTCCCAGTAATTTAATTGTTACTCGCTGATTGTAAGGATGAGAGCCTTTTTTTTTTCAATTTGCTTAAAACTTACACGTTGTTAACATGTTTTATCCATACTATACTCAGCATCCGTTAAGAGAATCACATCTCAATATCGTGATGTCGGCTACAACCCCCAGAAATTTAAATGCAATGTCAATACCAATCTCTTAGCCACTTGACTACAGTTCTTTCTACATCACCATGTATATCTTGTTCTTTTCCTTTCTCTCTACCCTCGCAATGGTCTTCACACCTGTGTTCCCATCCTTCTCTTGTTCTGCCCCCCCCCCCCCAGTAACTGGTTGGTCTTTCTCTTTACTCTCCTCCGATCTAAACTTTCATACATATGCAGCATCATGCGCATCAGTGGGGGTACCGCCTTTCCCAGCATTCACTTCTAAAACAGAACTGATATTATATTATATTATATTATATTTATTACACACGAAAAGTTTAGAAAGTCATTTTCGTTATATCCTGCTTCTTCGGATTGCGGTGTCAAATATTTTTCTCGTCTTTTAAAACAATTACTAGATATTTGAATTCAGTCTTTTCTTTGATTATTCTATCTCCATTTCGTATGTTGGTATTTAAGTATTCAAATTGCAGACAAATATATATTTTGTATTCATACATATGAACATTAGTCCCTTATTTACCCCTTCTTTATTAGCGTATATTTGATTTTCTGTGGTATTTCTTTCTGTATCTACCTTAATCATATCAACTGCTTGCCTTTCTTGTTAAGATTGTGTCAATCTAAACTTATTTATAAATGGAACTTTGTCTGTGTGTGGGTGTGTTTCTCCGTTACATATAGACTCCGAAACGGGTGAACCGATTTTCTTTTACACAGTTTACACAGTTGTACTATAAGCGTCTGCGAGTGTTCTTAGCTAGGTTTTGTGGCGAGGTACCCCTGATAAATATCGAAAACCGATAATCGAATAAATCGGGTTATAGAAGGAGTGGTCCGATTTTAATCAAATTTCATACACTCATACACAAATACATAAGAAACGATATTCAGAAGTTTCAAGGTTTCAGTTTTTACAATAGTGCAGAAAATCGATAATATATATAAAAAGCAAGATGTTTGTGTGTGTGTGTGTCTGTTTATCTGCCTGTATGTCTGTACTTTTTTCAGCCCTTTTATTTTAGTTTTTGCTTCGGGTTTGGCTCTCAGTAGGTATAATTGTAGGACTTAGTCCCAGCCATGATACCAATTACTCAGAGAACATTTTTAGCCTTCCAAATTCAGTTTATGACGAAAAAAAATTATTTGATATCGATACCAGGAAATCAAAATTTGACTTACATCAGTTCATTTTTTTTTTCAGTCTACGGTTTCGCTTTAACTGGAAACAACTATTGCTTTTTTGTCTTTCGTGCCAACGTCCAAAGAGTCTAAGCTCCAGGACCATGGATTAGTTTGAAAGCTTTCATTACACCCGAGCAACGCCGGGCTATACTGATAGTCATTAATAAATCTTAGTCGTATTTTATTTGTTTAAAAGAATATCAACTCCGAACTCCATATTTTTTTAAAAAGCAAGGCATTCTACTGCCACTGTTGCGCAGGGGGTTACATAGGGGAAAGTGATGAGAAAGGGGGTTACTTATAGGAAATGTCAACAGGCGGATAATAAACGGATGAGGATACCGAGGTTGGGGGTGGAGTAGAGGGGAAAAAAGAGATTGAGAGAATGGATTCGAGTTAGTAAGATAGGAGATGTCTATTGATCTTACATTTAAATTCCTGGAGATTGTAGCTGTCGGGGAAGCAAGTATATTGAAGAAGATTCCACAGGCGGGAGGTGCGATAAAAGAAGCTATTAGATTAGAAATTGCGGTTATATTTTATCGGTTTCACTGTGAAATGGTGGGAACTAGTTGCTAATCTAGTAGCTCGTGTAAATTCATGCCTAGGAGGCACCAGTGATCTAAGTTCATTGGAACTGAAGCCGTGAAAGTATTTATAGAGGAGACACGAGGAAGCAACGTCACGCCGGTGAGATAGCGAGTGCAGCCGAGCTGCCAGGTCGGTATCTATCAAATTACATATTCTACGTTGAATTCTGTCAAGAATCCCGAAGTGAACAGCAGGGACACCCGACCAGATGTGGCAGCACTATTCAATACACGCGCGGATAGTTTTGTTTAAAAGAATATAAATGCCGAAATTTATTTTTGGTGAGTTTGCCATGTTTTTATGCTTTCACAGTTGAACAAATTTTAGATGATGCACTGCATTTGTGCATATACATGTTTGTGTGGGCATAATTAATTGAGGCGGCGATATGTGTGTTTAAGTCACTGGTGCCCCCGCCACAAGAATTAACTCGTGCAACCAAACTGGCAACAAGGTCCTAACCATTTACTCTGACCAGATCCGAAAACTTGCAGAGCGATGGCAGAAAGTCTTGGAAAATGATGGTCTTTATTTTAAGCAATAAGTTTTGTTGTTTTTGCGAGTAAAATTTCAATTTTTTGCAAGTGTTTTCTGGTAACATTACTTGGTGAGTAAAATTTCAATATTTTGCAAGTGTTTACGAAATTTTGGGACAACCTAATAAAATATAAATAATTCATTCCCTATCCTAATTCTAGTGTCCCTCACTACGTTACTTTTTTAGTCAGTTCATACGACTTTTACGCCCTGCCAATACCTAATAAATAATGAACTCTTTCATTTTGATCGCGTAAAAACACAACGATTAACATATCATACGCTACTTGATTTTAATGAGAAAACGAAAGAAAGAAAAAAGAAAGAAAGAACGAACGTCAGAATGAAAGAACGAACGAATAAAAGAAAGAAGGAAAAAAGAAGGAAAGAACGAGCGTCAGAAAGAACGAAAGAACGAATGAAAGAAAGAAAGAGAGAAAGAAAGAACAAACGTTAGAATAAACGAACGAATAAAAGAAAGAAGGAAAGAACGAATATCAAAAAGAAGGAAATACAGTTAGATCAACTAAATGCAGCCAACAATTCTACTTCAGCTGTTTTTTTTTCTCGCACTTCCCGCTCGTGGAACTCTCTTCCATACACATGCTTTTCTGTCGACTACAACCCCCAGGAATTCAAATGAAATGTCAATACCCATCTCCTATCCACTTGACTTTAGTCCTTTCTACATCAGCCCGTATATCTTGTTCTTTTCCTTTCTCTCTATCCTCACAAATGTCTTCACACCTGTGTTTCCATCATTCTCTTGTCCTTTTTTGTCACCCCTTGTAACTGGTTGGTCTTTTTCATTACTCTTCTCCTATCTAAACTTTTGCTCTTATGTAGCACCCTGCGCATCAGTGACGGTGCTGCCTTGCTTGGAGTGAAACGATTAAAAACATGTGTTAGTTTTGTTGAAATTATATTTTGGAATACAGTTTGAGTTTACAAATTGTCAGATAATATTTTGATTAATATCCAGAAAGAGTTCTTTCATCTTGCTCATTGTAGATTTTATATAGTCTTAAAAATCACGCGCAAGTTTGCTTTTCGGATTGTGGTGCTATTGACGTTATCTACGGCCGGATACATCTGTTCATCACCCTTGTTCTTAATTGACTTTTATCGAAGGCCGGATGCAGCTGCCAATCGCTTCCGCTGTTTAAACTAAGATATTACAGTTGTTTTGTTGATTGATTTTGTTTAGGTGCATCAAATTATATGGCTTATTTAATGCGGAAATCTTTATATTTTGAACTCTGTAAAGATCTTATGGAACAACCAGCCAGTAATCAACTAGAATAGAGGTTGAGTCTAACTGACCAAAAAACCACCAGGGCAAAATTGGTAGTTGGTTTAAATAATAACCTGGGAGATTCCATTCTGTTGCAGGCAAGTCTATTCTGTAAGCAGTGATTGGCTGATAATTTCATTGTGTACATTGAGCTCCATAAATATTCAGCACAATATCCACCATTTATCTTTGGGCAACATGGGGACATGTATTCAGTTACAACCCTGTTTATTTTGTCTGCCAACTGGACGCTAGTTGGAAACATCATGAAGGTGAGTCTCACACTCTTGAATGTTCACCTTCCTACAAGGAGACAAAAGACCATCACCATGTTGAAAGGTAAGTTATTTGACTTCTACTCATTTTCACTCCTTCAACTACTATGACTTTGTTGTTTTTTTTATTTTATTTTTTTCCATATAAAATGAATTGCTGATATTTATCACTTATTCATTTAGTTTGGATAGTTCACTATTTGCTCACAGTTGGAAGTGTAACATGTGCTACCACCGCAGGATAACTCGACCTGGGAATAATAGTAATTAAATATCAATACATCTCTTGCCAAATCAGATGATTTCCTGCCAGATATAGTTCGACGTCATACCCAGGATTGTACTAATAATCATCTAGTTTTTTGATAATTGCCGTCCTGTTAATATTTATAATTATAAACTGGGTGAAATGATTAAGATACTCTCTGAAAGGGCAATACAAATGAAGAAGGACTTATACTTGTGCATTATTGACTATGCAAAAGCGTCGACAAAATACGCCACAAAGAAGTAATGGAGATGCTCAGCAGGCTCGACGTATTTGGGAAAGTTGTGGTAAAGTGGATATCGGCTCGGAACGAGAAGCCGGGGAGCCGAGTTCGAATTCCAGTTGAATCCATTGTATTCGCTTACCCGCAAACACCCCTGGGAAAGGTATTAATCCGTCTCTTCCTTCCAGTTATGGGTCAAATAGCAGGACAGATTGGGTTCTATAGCCTTGGTCGGCAACCAGTCTACCGCAGAAAGCAATGGCAACCTACTGCGGGATAATCTTCTGCCCAGTCAGTCATGTCTGTTTCGAGACATGATCGCCCAAGCGTGTATCGCGTGTGGCACTTAACTGACTGACTGATTAGGGTAATAAAAACCTCTACTGGCAGCAAACTGCTTGCATACGGACAGGTAACGAATTCAGCAGGTATACAAAGATAGAAAGAGGCGTAAGACAGGGATGTGTATTTTCACCGGATCTATTTAAATTGTACAGTGAGAATATTTTGAGGACCCTAGATGTTATGCCAGGATCTGTCATCGGAGGTCACAATCTGAACAACATAAGATACGCAGACGACACAGTGTCAATTGCAGACACGGAAAAATAGCTGCAGGATCTCCTACAGAAGAAAGCTGAAGAGAGTGACATGAAGGGATTACAAAGAAACTGCAAGAAAACCGAATGCATAGTCGTCAGCAAAAAGAGCAGCCCAAAGTGCCACATACAGGTGTGGGGTGTTAAACTCAAGCAGGTACGAAAATATAAATATCTGAGAAGTGTTCTAACTGAAGACGGAAAGTGCGACACAGAGATCCAAACGCGGATTGGCATGGCGAAAGACGCGTTCCAAAAGCTGAGTAAAATATTACGACACAGGAAAATTTCACTAGAAACAAAAAAAAGAGTACTGGATTGCTATGTGATGTCAGTTCTTCAATATGGCAGTGAATGTTGGACAATATCAACAAAGATGTAGGGAAAACTTGAAGCAGCTGAAATGTGGTTCTACAGAAGCATTCTAGATATAAAGGGGGGGATCAATTCCATATTACAATCAATACATAAACTGAACCCTCAATTTGTAGTTTCTATATATTTATATTTTTGAGATCCAAAAGCACAAGGATGCATTCCATGAGCTGTGTAGAGTATTAAGAAACAGGACAATTTCGCTAGAAACAAAGAAGACAGTACTGGATTGCTATGTGGTCAGTTATTCAGTATGGCAGTGAATGTTGGACAATAACAACAAAGATGAAGGGAAAACCTGAAGCAGCTGAAATGTGGTTCTACAGAAGGATGGTGCGGATATCATGGACCGAGCATGTGAGCAATGACAAGGTTTTGGAAATGATGGAAACGAAAGGGAAATTTATCATCGGGAGGAGAAAATGGAAATTCCTGGGACATGCAATGAGGAAGGAAGGCTTGGAGAACCTGATACTAACAGGTCATATAGAGGGAAAAAGAGGCAGAGGAAAGCAGCGAATAACATATTTGAAGCGCCTGATCAGGTAGATGACAGAAGGAGAATTTAGAGACATTACAGAAGAAAGCGTGCTAAGAGCCACCAGAGATAGGAAGACGTGGAAGGCCATGATCGCCTAGGTTATGAAGGGACAAGGCACATAAAAGAAGAGAAGACATTTACTCATCTTTAGTCTGGCATAATGTAAGAGATTTGGTTTCAATATATTGCTCTTTTATTGGCTGAGTTGATTTGAAAATCTTTGGAAAACTTTTTCTTCTTATCTTATTATATTCCTCTAGACTTTACTCCATACTTTGCCGAGGAAATTCCAAGAAAAACCGACCAAAAATAGAAAGCAAAAATAAACCAGCAAAATGAAGGCCTTATGCAAATAAATAAAAGTCTATAAAATAACTGGGAAGCAAACTAAGAATGCGTGCTAACTTCCATTCTTTTTTTTTCCTCATTGCGCATTCATTATAATCTTGGTAGTAAATGATTCCTTCATTAATCTCTAGACTGCTTGCATCTGAAATGGTGCCACATCGACTATTCTTGAGTTCAGAAGCCGTATCGTATAAACGGAAAATTCTGTGAAGGATAATTATAAATAAACAAGACCAAAAAAAAACGTGTTACACATGCACCCGTAAAAATTGAAACAATACATAATCGTAAGTATTTTTCACTCGATCACAATATAAAATGGCGCTTAAGAGTAGACCAAAAAATTTCGTAACAAGTTTGAAGAAAAATAAAAGCAAATTAAAATCCCGTAAGACTGGAAATATTTTTTAAAAAGTTTCTTTATTTTTTCTTTATTCACTACAAATAAGTCATCATTCAGTTAAATGCCATACGTGATACATGCTTGGGCGATCATGTCTCGAAAGAGACATGACTTACTGGTTGCGTTTGCTTTCTGCGGTAGACTGGTTGCCAGCCAAGACTATGGAACTTAATCTGTCCTGTTATTTAACCCACGTCTGTGGGGAATAGATGGTAACTTGCGCGCAACTGATTGCAAAGACATAGGCATATATTTTTCATTAGTTTTACATTTGTACGAAGACCATTTTTCAGTAAAAAAAAAAAAAAGAAACGTTCAGATAATAATTGCAATATAAGTCACTTTATCATTGGGTTAAGGTATATAAATTTAAAGTGTGTTTTTTATCTGCACCTAAAATATTTCTGCTTTATTCCAAGTGGATAAGTTTTTTGATGACAAGTCTTCTAAGCGGCGCCATCTTGACTGATCGAAGAATAAAAGAAAACTGAAAAACACTTAAAAAACGAATACAAACTACACGTAGATAATTTTCATTCAAAACAGATAGTCTTAGTGAGAGGAAGAAGACATCAGTTCTCTTTTACTTTCAACCTGGGACAGATTCTCTGATAAGTAATTCGACTGAGGCTTTTTTATACTGCTTGTTTTCCATAATAATGGAGAGATTGGCCAAGATTTGGTAAAAAGAAAAGGCAATGCTGTTTTACTGAAAATAACACAAGTTGTCCAAAGTGTCACCTAACGACTCAAAGAATCACCAAACATGATAATCACTGAATATAATCTATAATCTATCTATCTATCTATCTATCTATGTTTCAATTCATATCTATCTATCTATCTATCTATCTATCTATCTATCTATCTATCTATCTATCTATCTATCTATGTCAATTCAATATCTATCTATCTATCTATCTATCTATCTATCTATCTATGTCAATTCAACATCTATCTATCTATCTATCTATCTATCTATCTATCTATCTATCTATCTATCTATCTATGTCAATTCATATCTATCTATCTATCTATCTATCTATCTATCTATCTATCTATGTCAATTCAATATCTATCTATCTATCTATTTATCTATCTATCTATGTATCTATGTCAATTCAATATCTATCTATCTATCTATCTATCTATCTATCTATCTATCTATCTATCTATGTCAATCTATCTATCTATCTATCTATCTATCTATCTATCTATCTATCTATCTATAAAAGGCAATCTGTGAGTCTGTGTGTGACTGTTCCCTATGCACGCCTACATTTTTTAAGCTACGCCATTCAAACTTTCTGGGGACACATATCTACGGGGAAGTCAAGTTGACACATACTTTTTGAGTTGAAGTTCAGCAATTTTCCCTTTCGCACTTTTTGGCCAATGGACACAATTGTTTACATTTGCTCCGTAAAACATCTAAGATCTAAGATGGTTGCTGAATTACATCACAGAAATCAAATCGCACGTGTCAAAAGCGTCTAAAATATTTTTTATTAAAAAAAATGAGCCTTTATATTTAATTTATTCCGACGTTTTACTTCACAGAAATCAAATCACACGTGTCAAACGCGACTAAAATATTGTTTTATTAATGCCACAAGTTGTCCAAAGTATCACCTAACGACTCAAAGAATCACCAAACATGATAATCACTGAATATAATCTATCTATCTATCTATCTATCTATCTATATATATATATATATATATATATATAAAAGGCAATCTGTGAGTCTGTGTGTTACTGCTCCCTATGCACGCCTACATTTTTTAAGCTACGTCATTCAATCTTTCTAGGGACACATATCTACAGGGAAGCCAGGTCGACACATACTTTTGAGTTTAAGTTCAGCAATTTTCCTTTTCGCACTCTTTGGCCAATGGAGCAGATTGTTTACATTTGCTCCGTAAAACATCTAAGATCTAAGATGGTTGCTGAATTACGTCACAGAAATCAAATCACACGTGTCAAACGCGACAAAATTATTTTTATTTAAAAAAAGCCTTTTATTTAATTTTTATTCCGACTTTTTAAAAATTAATTTGGTAAACGAAAAAATGTGAATATTTTTCCCCGTAATTTTGAAACAAAAATATTTAATTTTTTTTTTTTTACAAATAAAAACAAAATATGTAAAAAAGTGTCATCTTCTCCTACTACCAAAACGTTCTGGGTTGCACGGACAACGCTGGACTATGATGCTAATAGTCATTAAATCTTCTTTGTAATCTCAGTTTTTATCAACACTTTTTAGCAGTTTATTAACTAACTCAGCATTAATTAACGCATACCTTCATATAATTCAAATTCTTTTCGGAAAATATTAACGAGGTGCTAAATACAACTGTGTATAAATATTTACAAAATCACACTCATATAAATAATTATATGTAAGCACAAACCCAATTCGATAATATCACATTTGAGCAAATACATCTCAGCAATATTTGAGCAGGGGTTCTGCAATTTATCAAAACAACCCTCTCGCTGCGGTGTTTCTTCTTTACTGCAATTTTACTAGCAAATTTCCGTTCGTTTTGCCCTAAATATGCACTCAATATCCTCGCACTTTCTAGGAACTAATATCGCACACACTAGGGTGTCAGGCCATTGCTGGTTGAAAACAACCGTTCCAGACGAAATTAGGTCCATAAATTTTGGGTTGGAAAAAAAGATAAGTGCATCTCAAAGACAACACCAAACTACCTATTCAATCATATATCTGGCTGTACTTACCTTAGCTTTTGCTATCTTTGAAGCAAATTCATAACGTCAACTTCCCAGAAATTGGTATCTTTTTTGGTGAAGAACTCTATATTTCTTATGAGCTCCCATCGAATTGATGTTCCACCTACTGGGAGGTACACAAATCACTTGGAATCTAAAGATTGTTTCAACTGAAAACGTTTTTAATCAATGTTTCCAGTTATACTGGTATTAATGAATAAAAAATCTCCGTAATTATCCAATCCGAATGGCGTCGGCTTCCATCAGGACTCCAGGAATCACGGATAATTTCAGCTCCGGCAGAAATTATCACATTCCAGCTAATAGATTATACTATACTTTCCTTACTTATCTAACCTGACAGTATTGTTTTAAATTGTTTTCTTTAGGAGTTTAGTAAATCTGTTCTATTTCCCGTATAAATACATTTAATGGCCAGGGTTTCTCAGAATTCACTTCTCTTGATAATCTTTAAGCAAGTTTGATAACCTGGACTTTTCGGATTCCTGACTCCACTGTACATATGAATTGACAAACATAAAATTTTGTTAGGGATTTTTCATAGCCATAAAAAGATATTCCATAGCCATAAAAAGAAAGATTTTTCATCGCCATTAAAAGAAAGATTTTTCATCGCCATAAAAAGAAAGATTTTTCATAGCCATAAAAAGATTTTTCATAGACATAAAAGTAAGGACCTTGGAAAATTTCTTTCCTAGGTGACACTGCTTTCCAGTTAGTGTAGGACGAGTGAAGGGAAAGTTGTGGTGGTTATCCACATAATAAACAGTCAAAGAAACAAAGCGGCCAGTAGTGAAACGGCCAGTCATTGAGTGTGTAGGGGTTTGATTTCCGTGGCTAGAACTTAAGTGAGAAATCGTTTTTTTGGGGTTTTTTTGCTCAGTGTCTTGAAAATCATTTAGATTTAATTGTAAAAATATATAAAATCTAAAATCCTCACACGAAAAGTAAGACGTGTTGAAATGACACCTTTCATAATACTTGTGTTTTTCATAAACTTCAGCCACTTATTTAACGAAAATCCCGTGTTCAAACGCCAACTATTAAAAAACATTAGGGACTATAGTTCCAATACGGTAAGTGAATCGACAAAATGTGTCTAAATTTGAATAAAGCAAATGCCTGTATATTCCATTATAGAAAAGAATGAACCGAAATTTCCTTCAGGTAGTAGTCAATGATTAATATTTTCTCTTGTTAGAGTGTAATTCGATACAGATAATTGAGAATGGAATGATGATACTGCGCCAATGAAACTGTTCTGACACAGGTGTTTACCCGTGCAACCAGACTGGCAACTGGGTCCCACCCATTCACAGTCAGGTTAGCCAAACGCAGACGACAATTCTACTCCTGCAGCTTCCTCTCACGCACTTTCCGCCTGTGGAACTCGCTCCCGTATTCTTGCTTTCCTGACGGCTACAACCTCCAGAAATTTAAATGCAAAGTCAATACTCATCTACTAACCACTGGACTCTAGCTCTCTCCCCTCCCCTGTATAACCTTTCCTTTCTCTCCACCTATGTATCTGTCATCGCACCTGCTTTCTATTGTTTCTTTCTAACTAGTTTGTACTCCTCACTCTTTTCTAATTTATCTTTTTTTACATTTATGTAACCCACTGCACATCAGTGGCGTTTCCGCCTTGCTCGGGGTGAAATGATTAAAAAAAAAATAAATAAAAGCATTGACTGATAATTAAAAAATATGATTAGAAAAACACACCAATATTAATGTGTACTGATGTCGTTACAATACTGGATCGAAAGGACACCCCCAACGTAAAACTGAACAAGTAGATTCTTTCAATCGCAAAAGATACTGGGGTAATTGTCGGTTCATTGTGCCGCTCCAGAAAAAAGAATCACCTGTCTTTAGCTGCCATGATTTAACATAACGAGAGTTAGGAATGAAATATTGCTACTTTATCTTGACTGGTGCTGCCCCATCATCAGTGTCTGGACACGACAGAGATTAAAATAGCCTAAGTGGCATTGTGTGTGGTAAATTATGCTTCAAACGCAAGCGAAATTTTGCTAAGCTCTTAATAATTTATAGCCATTACTATAGCGAATGTTTGATGAGTTAGGCTGAGTTGGTGAATGTAAGCAATCTATCACTGCTAAGATCTGCCTTGCTCTGAAAAGTATGGATAATTATTCCCATTGCGTCCGTGTTCTTTTGATAAATTTCTTCCTCAGAACTTTTTTTGTGGAAAGGACTTCACTAATAGCTGCAATATTTGTCCATATGAGTTCAGGGTCAACCAATCCTAAACGCACTTATAATAGGCATTAGTAGCACGTCGGTGTGTTTTAATTGCTAGCAAGATTATCTGACTAGATAAAGTAGTAGTGAGTAGTGAGTTCGATGCTCAATGGTTGATCCATACATTCGGCCTTGTGCCACATTTACACGACGCATAGATAATTGTTTTTGGACACATCAATGTAGAGCCGAGTTCGAATTCCACCTAAATTTGTTGCATTCACTTACACACAAAAATCATTGAGAAAGGTTCTAATCCGACTCTTCTCCCTCCAGATATGGATTAAACAGCATAACATATTGCATTTGATAGCCTTGGTTGGCAACCAGTCTACTGTAGAAGGCAATGGCAATCTGCTGCGGGGAAATATTCTGCCCAATCAGTTAAGTCTCTTTCAAAAGACACATTATGTCACTTAACTGACTGACTGAATGTGATGTGAGTCGGATGTAAAGAAAATAATTTAGGTGCTTAATTTCTTCCATGCTGTGGTGGATTGGATATCGGCTCGGAACGAGAAATCGGGGAGCCGAGTTCGAATTCCAGTTGAATTCATTGCATTCACTTACGCGCAAATACCCTTGTGAAAGGTATTAATCCGTCTATTCCTTCCAGTAATGTGTTAAATAACGGAACAGATTGGGTTCTATAACCTTGGTCGGCAACCTGTCTACCGCAGAAAGCAATGGCAATCTACTGCGAGATAATCTTCTGCCCAGTCAGTCATGTCTCTTTCGAGACATGATCGCCCAAGCGTGTTTCACCTATGGCACTTAACTGACTGACTGAATATAATATTTGAAAACATGATTAAGGCTTGTACTGGGCATAAAGTGGGGGATCCGTCTTCTATTGTTATGAAGTAATAAACTGACCCTTCACTAATTACTACTTAATAATATAATACATATCTCCCCCATCTCTAACTAGGAGTCAAATAACAGGACAGATTGGTTTCTATAGCCTTGGTCGGCAACCAGTCTACCGCAGAAAGCAATGGCAACCTACTGCGGGATAATCTTCTGCCCAGTCAGTCATGTCTCGAAACAGACATGATTGTCCAAGCGTGTTTCACGTATGGCACTTAACTGACTGACTGACTGTTATACAAAACTTTTCTTTTTATAGCAGTGGATGGTATAAATTAGAACCTAACAAATCAGAATTATAAATCTTTCAAGTATGGTAGCGGCAAAATTAAATTAAATAACTTTTTATTACTTTAAATTACGAAATGTGTTAGAAAATATCAGTCAGTTAAGTGGCATACGTGATACACGCTAGAGAGATCATGTCTCTTTCGAGTACCAAAATATTAGTTTAGTGCCGTAAAACCTTCTTCGGTTTAACCATAACAAATAAAAATGTGCAACTTGTATCGACTCGGAATGAGAAATCTCCTTGCGAACAAATATCATTAGAAAAATTATTAATTTCTCTGTTATTCCTCCAGTTATGTGTTGAATACCAGGGTGTATTGGGTTCTATATTCTTAGCTGGCGTCCTGTCTACCGCAGAAAGAAATGGCATTCTACAACGGGAAAATGTTCTGTCTAGTCAGTCATAGTTTTAAAGAGACATGATCGCCTAAGCGTGTATGACGTATCCACTTAAATGAAAACTGATTTTTTATAGTTACTGATATACACTTTAGCAGCACTTTTCCAGGGATTTGTATATATATTAATATATATTAATTAAACATTTTCGTAATGAAAAATTTATCGTAAATAATCAGGCCGGTAGATATGAATATAAAAATACTGTTTAATTAAAAACAGAATATCTACTTAAATACGAGTATCGGTAAAAATAATGTTCAAAATAATTCATTACAAATTGTCGGTTGATTATAACCAAGTTTCGTTAAAATTCGTTAATTTCCGTAACATGTTTACATTTGTTGACATTACGACAAATTTCAGAGCAGATATGCTTGTTTACGGTGGATCGAAAATTGTGTTATATAAGCATGATAAACACCTCGACTGATCCAGAGGCTATCCATGATTGAGTGGTCAAGACGGTACCAGATCAAATGGTATGCTTCCCCTATGTAATAGGGGTCGCAGGTTCGAATCCTGCTGGATAGCACACATTTTCATATATATATATATGTGTGTGTGTGTGTGTGTGTTAGACTCACGTTTGTCAATTTTATCCAAAATCTCTAAGTATAGAGATAACCAATTACTCACTAAATCCCGAGTATAACTAATAAAACAACGACTTTTAGGCAAAATTCGACTTTATTTATCAACATAGTCTCCTTCTAGAGTGATACACGCTTCTCTAACAATTTGATGTCTTTATTGTAGAAAGATCTGACTTTGGTCTCAAAAGGCGCCACAGTTTCCGATATCACTTGTTCTTTGGAGCCAAATCTTTTTCCCTAGAGCATTCTTTTGAGGTCAGCAAACAGCCAGTAGTCGATGGGGGTCAGATCTGGAAAATAGGGTAGATGCAGAAGCAATTCGACTTCAAATCTATATAGTTCTGCCATCGTTGCGATTGGCTTGTGACATGGTGCGTTGTTTTAGTGAATGATCACGTTTTCCTCTTCATTTTTGGCTGTTGTTTTGCTATTTTTCCTTCAGACGCAATAATAATGCTATATAATATTCGCTATTGATGGTTCTTTCTTTCTCAAGTTAATCGAGTAACAAAATACCTTGCGCATCCTGAAGTACGGGGGCCAAAACACAGCGCCCACTTTTAACAGTTTTCTCATTTATAAATGTTCACGCACAATGGTGAACACACTGCCTTTTGATAGGTTCACCTCTTATGCTAACTCACGCAAATTCAATTCACGACCGGCCAAAACGAGCTTGAGAATTTTTTGGTGTTTTCCGAGACAACTGCTAATTTGTGAGCGTTCAGAATCATTTGTGTCTATACGACCACGTTTAAATTCATCATACCATCTTTTAACCGCTGTTTCTGACGGAGCAGTGTCCGACTAACACTTATCATTGTAATTGCTTTACTTGAACAATATTTTCCTATCAGAAAGCAATGCGTTATCAACACACGAAATTCAGATTTTTCCATTGTTTGGAAAGTTTGTAACACTAGCTTCACTTAAAAACTGTAATTTGTAAACTAATAATCCAATAATCCAACTCGACCCAAACTTTGTCACATGCCAATTGAAGATCTGTACTTCATAAAAATCAAATGGATTTTTATTAATGGCGCCATCTATATGTCAGGCCGGGGACTTATTTAGTGATGTGCTACATGGATACTGTCTTTTGATATTAACAGGCAGGAATACATGGTAAATAATGACCGGCTAGAAAAGAATCCACTTATAAAAACAGTTACATAAAATAATTTACCACTGTGCCTTGCCTGTCGTTCTTAATTAAACTTATGACAAAGAGAGATTGTCGCCTAAATTATTTAAAATATTTGTAATTGTTTGATTCGGATAATACTCAGTAAGGCATTAAAGCTACTAAGACAGATGTTCCAGGATGTGTAAGCATGAGGAACAGAAACATTAATAATGAGTTTCTCTCTCTCTCTCTCTCTCTCTGTGTGTGTGTGTGTGTGTGCACGTGATTTTATGTGTCTGTATATATTTGTGTGTGTCTGATTAGCATAATTCAAGAATATCTGCAGGTTGCGATGAATAAATTGTCATCATTTTATATTTTAAATTTCGTACATATGCGTTTTTTGTTTGATTGTTTCTTTTTATTTTGTCGAAGGAACAGTAATGCAGTGTCTATGAGAAAATGAGTACCTTGACACAATTCACTCCGCCAGAAATTTGGAAACGTCAAGTTCTTCTGCTTGACATTTCCGCCGGAATTTCCAATACGAACATTTCACAGTGTTTAGATATAAATCTGAAAACAGTAGAAAAGATTCAGAAAGTGCGGTCCAATGGTGATTATGAAGGCATAGCACGTCAGAAATCTCACTCTGATAAGAAACGCGTGTCTTCAGACTCAGCACGGAAATATGGTCCTGCTGCAAAATATGTTGTACCGTGGTTCATACCCACATTCAAAAGACAATATGCGTTTATTTATTTTATTTTTTTAATCATTTCACCCCGAGCAAGGCGGAAACGCCACTGATGTGCAGGGGGATACATAAATGTAAAAAGATTAACTAGAAAAGAGTGAGGAGTACAAACTAGTTAGAAAGCAACAATAGAAAGCAGGTGCGATGACAGATACATAGGTGGAGAGAAAGAGAAAGTTATACGTGGGTGAGGAGAGAGCTAGAGTCCAGTGGTTAGTAGATGAGTATTGACTTTGCATTTAAATTTCTGGAGGTTGTAGCCGTCAGGAAAGCAAGAATACGGGTGCGACTTCCACAGACGGGAAGTGCGTGAGAAGAAGCTGCAGGAGTAGAATTGTCGTCTGCAATTGGCTAACCTGACTGTGAATGGGTGGGACCCAGTTGCCAGTCTGATTGCACGAGTAAACACCTGTTGAGGAGGCATCAGTGACTTAAGCTCGTCCAAGCAGAAGCCAGGAAAGTATTTATAGAACAGACAAAGTGAGGCCACATTTTGACGATGGGGAAGTGGCTGCAGTCGAGTCGCCAGATCAGTACCTATCACATTACTTACTCTCCTTTGGAGCCTGTCAAGAACACTGAGGAGAACGGCAGGGGCACCTGACCATAAATGGCAGCAGTACTCCATGCACGGACGGATGGTTGACTTGTATATATGCAGGATGGATTCAGGTGGAAAAAACATCCTGGATCGACATAGTGACCCTATCTTCTTAGCAGTAGATTTTGCTATGGATTCAATATAGTGGTTCCATTTGAGGTCTGAGGACAGGGTAAGTCCGTGGAGGCGTAGTGTATTACTCTCAGGGAGAATCACTTGGTCCATGCTTATGGGAGGCAGGGGAGGTTGCCTGTAATGGTTGACAGAAAACAGCTTGGTCTTAGATGAATTGAAGTTGACAAGCCACTTCTTGCCCCAGTTCACCATAGAGTGTAGATCCTGCTCAAGGTCAGCAGCGAGATTATGTCTGTCCGCCACGACAGGTTTCTTACTGGAGCGGGAGTATATTGTAGTGTCATCTTCGTAGATGCCTACTTGGGACTTGATCTCATCTGGGAGGTCGTTGATGAAAATAAGGAAGAGCGTCGGGCCCAGGATAGAGCCCTGTGGGACCATGAGAAAATTCAACGGAGAATCTGCAATGTGGTCTCACCCGATTTAGCAGCTCGGATACAGTTGGTTTCTCACCGGCCCAGCGTGGCTCCTCTGTGTCTCTTCCAGAAATACTTTCACGGCTTCTGTTCCTAATGAACTTAGCTCACTGGTGCCCCCTATATATAGATTTACTCGGGCTACAGGATTAGCAACTAAGTCCCACTCTTTTACTGTGAATCTAATGAGTTGTAAACGCAGCTTTTTCTCTTGCACTTCCTGCCTGTGGAACTCCCTTCCATTTAGTTGCTTTCCCGAAATCTACAATCTCCAAGAATTTAAATGTAAAGTCAGTAGTCATCTCTTATCTCACTAACTTGCATCCTCTCTCTCATGCTCTCATCTCATTTTCGCAGTATTCTCAAACTTCTCCTACCAGCTTCCTGACGCCTCCGTTATTCTGTCACATTTCACATAATTTTCCTCTCATGTAATTCCCTGCACAGCAGTGGTAGTAAAATACCTTGCTTAGGGTGATACGATAATAAAAAAACCCAAAAAACTGCAGCGACAAAGCCCACTTTTCATGGTCCGTATATTCTGCTCTGCATTTGTGTGGGATCAGCTGCGTGTAGTTTATAATCTTCTTCTTCTTCTTCTTCTTCTTCTTCTTCTTCTTCTTCTTCTTCTTCTTCTTCTTCTTCTTCTTCTTCCGTGTGCCCTGTTCTTTTAAGACGTCGGCGAGCATGGCTTTCCACGTCTCCCTATCCATGGTGGCTCTTGGCACGCTCTCTTCTGTTACACCATGCAACCCTCGTTCCATCATCCACCTGATTTCCCCAGTCTCATTTTCCCTTTATCTGACCTGTTAGTATCAGGCTCTCCAAGCCCTCTTTCCTCACCGCATGTTCCAGGGAATTCAGCTGTCTCTTCCTGATTCTCAGTATTAATTTTCTTTTCGTTTCTATCCTTTTCAAAACCTTATCATTGCTCACATGCTCCACTATTGATATTCGCAGCATCCTTTTGTAGAAACATATTTCTGTTTCTTCAAGATTTTTCTTCATCTTTGTTGATATTATCCAACATTCACTGCCATACTGAAGAACCGATATCACATAGCAATCCAGTACTCACTTTTTTGTTTCTAGCAAAATTGTCCTGTTTCTTAATACATTACTCAACTTCTGGAATGCTTCATTCGCCATGCCAATTCGCCTTCGGATCTCTGTGTTGTATTTTCCATCTTCTGTTATAACACTTCCCAGGTATTTAAATTTTTGTATTTGGCACATTGGTGTGTCTTTTTTACTGATGACCATGCATTCCGTTTTCTTACTGTTTATTTGTAGTCGTTTCGACCGAAACCAACACGAGAGATCGCTATCAACTACAAATCATGCATTTGAGCCATAGACTGTAGATAGCATGGCCGCTATACGAGCCGAGACACGACAATGCGATTTTGAAGTATGACAAAACCATGGCACCTGTTGCAAATTGTGTCAACTAAACTTCTTGTAATCGCTTAAATAGGAAAACCTAACCAACCCGTCTTTATCACCAGACATTGCCGAGCTTGGTTATAACTTGATGGTAGATGACCTTACTTAGCAGCACTTTCATTCGTATGAAGATGACAAAATACAAGTAGACAGGTCGTTAGTCTCTAAAAAGAGTCGTTTATCCGACGTAGAATTCAAATGATGGGAAAAAGATGGGAAAAATTAGTTGCTACCGATGGACAATATTTTCAGTGACATTTTACTTACTAATTTTGATATCTCAAACATTACTTTTTGTGTATGGGAGCTGGTTTGTTTCTGTGTATGTGTGTGTGTGTGTGTGTGTGTGTGTGTGTGTGTGTGTGTGTCT
This sequence comes from Ascarosepion bandense, assembly GCA_037127315.1. Classification (NCBI taxonomy): domain Eukaryota; kingdom Metazoa; phylum Mollusca; class Cephalopoda; order Sepiida; family Sepiidae; genus Ascarosepion; species Ascarosepion bandense. The sequence continues at coordinate 5,171,738 of JBBBDQ010000178.1, forward strand.
GTGTGCATCAGTGTGGATCTTAGATATTGTTATGTATATATGTATGCGTCTATGTATAGAGAGAGATGCAGAGATAGAGAGAATGAGACAGATGGATACAGTGAGAAAAAGATAGATACAGAGAGAGAGAGAGAGAGAGAGAGAGAGAGAGCGAGATATGTCTTGGATTTTGAATGTCAATGAATAACGGGCAATCTATCTATCTATCTATCTATCTATCTATCTATTTATCTATCTATCTATCTATCAGCCTGTTTCCGTCGATCTATATCTCAGCCTGTTTCTATCTATCTTTATCTCAGCCTGTTTCTATCTATCTATATCTCAGACTTTATCTGTCTATCTATATCTCACCCTTTTTCTGTCTATCTATATCTCAGACTGTTTCTGTCTACCTATATCTCAGCCTGTTTCTATCTATCTATATCTCAGCCTGTTTCTATCTATCTATATCTCAGCCTGTTTCTGTCTATCTATATCTCAGCCTGTTTCTATCTATCTATATCTCAGACTTTATCTGTCTATCTATATCTCACCCTTTTTCTGTCTATCTATATCTCAGACTGTTTCTGTCTACCTATATCTCAGCCTGTTTCTATCTATCTATATCTCAGCCTGTTTCTATCTATCTATATCTCAGCCTGTTTCTGTCTATCTATATCTCAGCCTGTTTCTATCTATCTATATCTCAGTCTGTTTCTGTCTACCTATATCTCAGCTTGTTTCTATCTGTATCTCAGCCTGTTTCTATCTATCAATATCTCAGCCTGTTTCTGTCTATCTGTATCTCAGCCTGTTTCTGTCTATGTATATCTCAGACTGTTTCTATCTATCTATATCTCAGACTGTTTCTATCTATCTATATCTCAGCCTGTTTCTGTCTATCTATATCTCAGCCTGTTTCTGTCTATCTATATCTCAGCCTGTTTCTGTCTATCTATATCTCAGCCTTTTTCTATCTATGTAATATCTCAGCCTGTTTCTATCTATCTATATCTTAGCCTATTTCTGTCTATCTGTATTTCAGCTTGTTTCTGTCTATCTATATCTCAGCCTGTTTCTATCTATCTATATCTCAGTCTGTTTCTGTCTACCTATATCTCAGCTTGTTTCTATCCATATCTCAGCCTGTTTCTGTCTATCTATATCTCAGCCTGTTTCTATCTATCTATATCTCAGACTGTTTCTATCTATATCTCAGCCTGTTTCTGTCTATCTATATCTCAGCCTGTTTCTGTCTATCTATCTATTTTCTTTTTCTTTTTTTCTACCTAAATCACGTCTATATTTTTGATGTTGTCGTTTCTTTGAAGGCTTCCACATTTATTGCACTTGTCACATAAATGTATGACGCAGATGCAACACGGCCAACGGGAACATTAGCTGAAAATATTCACACTATATGTCACACACGAGCAAAGTCTGACCTCCTCTTTTATCGACAAAATCAGACGTTACCCTTTATCGCCGACATCAAGATTGGTTAGGGCATATTTGTGAAGTGGGGAAAAAGAACAGTAATTACGAAGGTTAACCGGGTATATTAAGCAATTGCCCGGACGAAAAAAAAAATGGAAAGCAACCAGTCTGGCTTCTCTCCTTATGAGCTATTTTATGTACACAAATTATTTTTTCTTTCGTGCATTGTTAATTTATTATTCACTCGTTGTACTCCTGGAAAATTTCCATGTTTTCTTCTGGAATTTTCTGATAAATCTTAAATCTTCAATAATTGAATTGCAGGGTCTTGGCGATGCTTGGTAAATTTGCCTTGTGCCAAACACATCCGAGGTCCCTACAACTTAAATATCAGAATGGTGTACGTTGGATGTTCAAATGTGGAAGGATAACATTTTTCGTTTCTTCATTAAAGCAAATATTTATTAGCAGAATGACAAAATTGTTAGGAGGGAAATTTCTTTAACTGTTCACTGTAACATTTTTGTGAGGAGAAAAATGTTTATTGTGAAAATGCATGCAGTTTCTTAGTTAAAATGGGAATGTAAGTATTTATAATGTCCCCATCCATCTTTAATGTAGATTTTTAATGAGATTTGTCTGTACTGAGACGATCGTGTATATTAGGCAAGACATGTTCGAGTGTATTTGCCAGAGAGTGGTCTACTGACGAAGAGTGTCGTCTCATAAGTTGTTCGTATTATAAACATTTGTGAAGCTTTTTAAAAGCAGGTTATAAATGTAGATCAGTTTGAATATCTTCTTCTAATTTTGATGAATAATTATTTTATTGTTTAACGGGAATCCTATTCTGTTTTATTTGTAGAAAGTACATTAAACTAACCAATAAGAAGAAATTGAACGTTTCCCAAAACTTATACCGGCGCAGTGGATGGGAATTCTTAATAATGCAGACGATAATACGCTCATGATACAGAAAGAAATATTTATAAAAAAATACAAGGCTATACTTAACAAAACAACACGTAAAACTAACACACATACACACATAAAGACACACGTAATGAATTCAAAAGATTACGGATCAAATTCCTGGAATCATTTTGAAGAAAAACGAAACAAATTTGGGGAGCTATTGCGATAGATATTAATTTTGGATTAAGTTTGGACAGACAAAAACACACGGAACTTTGTGACCCTTGTCATATTTCTTATAACTAAAAGTTAGAATTTCATACACTCAAAATTGGATCAAAATCGCGGAAAACAATTTTGAAGAAAAAGACGAAAGCAAATTTTGCGAATCAGTGTGAAAACGTTTTCTGGCCAATGAAAAGTGAGCGATTCTCAAAAATGAGAAAAGTTTGCCTGAATTGTGTAGTTATTCGGTTGTTTAAAATTTTGGAGTCACACTATTTAATGCATTGTCATCGTGGCGAATCAATTTTCAGTCCAGAATTCAGATTTTTGCCTCCGAACAGAGTTTCCTAACCTGTTCAGGTTTTCAAAATACTTATTTTTATGAAGTATGTTTTTTTTTGTTTTTCAACAGATTGCATCAACTCGCAGATATCTTTCACATTCTTTTCACAAAATGTGTCACTCACAATCACTGCTTTATTTGTAACACGTTCATTGTAAGGCAAGATCGTTGACTTTTCACAAGTATTCTACCTATCTTCACACAATGTGTGATATCAACCCAACTCCTTAGACCCCATTCACTTATTTCCAACTAAAATTATAGCGGGATCACGTTAAATCTTTCTCTACTTCTCTTTAATGAATGCCTCATCTAGTCTGCGTCTCATCACAGCGAGAGATGGAGCCTTTTCTGAGAGGATCCGGTTAAAATATATTGCCCGACTGCTTGCTGAAGCGACACATTTTGTTTATAATCTGAATTAAATATTCAAGTATTTTTTATCTAGTTAAAACTCAGTCTATCGATCGATCAAAAAGATTCAAACTTCTTGTTTTTTATATTAGATATTTCCTCTATTTTCATGACTACAAAGACTACAGCCTTTTCAGAACAAACACATTTCTGTTACTGGTTTATTGTATATTTAAATGATGTATCCTACTTTATTATAAATTTACATCATGGTTAATTTTTGCATGGAATTGAAATATTTTTCTATCTTTGGAAGTATTTTAAAATATTTTCTTATTTATATATAAATATTTTTTCTTAAGTACCCTGCTTCCAACGCAAAAGCTGTCCAACTTTTTATTTCATGATTTATTATTTTTCATTATTTCTCCTGCAACACTGTTCATTATTTCTTAAAAGAGTCAGTCAGATAAAGTGCCGTTTTTGTTTGTTTATTTTTCATTCGTTAGCAGTCAATAGTGTATTTTTGAAGAACGGAAATGATCAATTCTCACGTATCAACTTAATTCCACTTATCTCAGCATAATATTATAAATGGGCAGATTTCTGGTCTGACTCAAGCAAATAGAATAAAATCTTTTGCCTTTAATCCGACGCGGTAAAAAATCGTTTTTTCTGCAGCAAATTTCATCAATCGTTACAGAACTACAATAATACGCAAGCAAGTTTTTAAGTTCCGTGTTCCTTCAGGACGTACGCGATCATGGATCTCCACAATTTCCTGTCCTTTGCTATCTATCTTAATTCATGTCCTACTAAACATTTACAGAGGATTATTATTATTATTATTATTATTATTATTATTATTATTATTATGTCATGTTTCATTATAAATCGATTTCTGCTATGATCGCACTACCTACCAAGCCTGCAGGAAGACCTAAGGCAGGTCGTGGTGCCTTGTTATGGTTCCATTTAATGTTTTTTCTTATATCTCCCTAATATGTTCAACGTTACATAGACAAAGTTCTCATTAGAGTGTGGGCTGTACCATGTTTTGTATATTGCTTAAGCTGGTAATTTCAGGGATTCTTTTAATGTTTTTGTTCCAGTTTTTATCATTCTAGGTCCATCCACTATCACTGGTACGACATTTGTTTTGGAATTTCCACATTTTTTCTGTTTCAATTTCTAGGTCCTTATATTTTGTTAATTTTTCAAATTCCTTGGTTGCTATCCCATCATCCGCTTGACATCCGTATAAATTAGTAAGCAACTTTTTCTTTTCAGTTTCTGAAAATAATGCCCGGTCTATTTTCTTCACTTATCCTGTTTGTTTAAATGGGAATTTAATCCGATAGAATGATTACATCTATTTGTGTAACCGGTGCTGGGTGATGTTCATACCAGTGTTTGTTTACATATTGTCCAATGTAAATATTGCTCCACTCTATCGTGACGACTTTTATATTCATTTGGGGCAAGTACAGAACATCCTGAGATTAGACGGTCTATTGTTTCTTGGTATTCATCACAGAACCTGCATTTTGGATCCACATTATTATGTATAATATTTGCCTGAAAGTTTCTAGTGAAAAGACATTGGTATTGAGCTGCAAGAATAAAGCCTTCAGTCTAAGACTTTAAGAGGCACTTAACTATAGATGAGTATTAACTTTATCAACATTGGATTTATCAGCACGTTCTAGATATTGGCCATGCAGAGGTTTGTCTTGCCAGAGTTGTTTCATCTGTTCAAGTGCTTTATCCTTGGCTTTTATTTTCATATTTTTGCCGCAATATTTGGTTCTTGGCTTCTGTTTTGCTTTTCTACAGTATCTACTAAATGTAAATCTTGTTTGTATTTACTGCCTTCTTTTATTATTGAATTTTTTCTGTTTTTATGTTGTTTGACTAATTTTATCATCCAGTCTTTTGTTGTTTCTATATATTTTAGTAAGCCAATAGTTGTTGTCTTGCATGACATTTCTAGCTGAATAAGACCTCTTCCACCTTTTTTACGGGCTATGTAAAGGCGGTCTACATCAGCCTTTGGATGATGCATCTTATGTTTAGAAAGAAGCTTTCTTGTTTTAGAATCCATTTCTTCTGATGTCGTTTAGAGTCCAGACAAAGATGTTGAAGCTATATTAGATTATTGGGTTATCAACGATATTAATGGCCATAATTATGTTCTGAGAATTCAATTCAGCTTTTAATATCAGTCGTAAACTTCTATAGTACTCTTTATGCAGTATTTCTTTCGTTTTTTCATGGTGAATGTTTTCACTCTCATTTACATCTAGGTATTTACAAGCATGTTCTGGCTTTAAATTGTTTATTGTTACAGCAGGGTCTAATCTAATTGCGGATGTTTGTTGTAGCGATCCTCGTAAAATTGTATCTTTAGCATATTCATTCAAATTGAATTTTATTTACAGAGTTTCTATTGACGGGTTACATCAGCCTTTGGATGATATATCTTGTACTTAGAAAGAAGCTTTCTTGTTTTAGAATCCATTCGCCTGATGTCATTTAGAGTCCAGTTTAAGATGTTGAAAGTATCTTGGACAACTGGGATGGCCAGGTTATTAATGGCCATAATTCGGTTCTGAGAATTCATTTCAGTTTTTAATATCAGTCTTAGATTTCTATCGTACTATTTACGCATTGTTTCTTTCACTTTTTTATGATAAATTTTTTAACTCTCATTTACACCTAGGTACTTATATGCTTCTTTTTTATCTAAGTCTTTTACTGTTACACTAGAGTCTAAGCTAATTGAGGATGTTTTGTTGTAGTGATCCTCGTAACTTCTCTGAAACATTTTATAGTTTGCAGAAGATTTTATTATTATTAGAACCATATTTTTACCATTATTTGATATTCTGTTCAATCATAATTCTTCAGTTAATGTTTGATTAAGCGCATGCCAAATTTTATGACATTAATATATCCGAAGAATTCTATGACATTAATATATCCGAAGAACTTCTATGACATTAATATATCCGAAGAACTTCTATGACATTAATATATCCGAAGAACTTCTATGACATTAATATATCCGAAGAAATTCTATGACATTAATATATCCGAAGAACTTCTATGACATTAATATATCCGAAGAACTTCTATGACATTAATATACCCGAAGAAATTCTATGATATTAATATATCCGAAGAACTTCTATGACATTAAGATCTCCTTAGAAATTTCCCTGTTGTATCATTAAATATTTGAACTTAGCAATTTAAAAAAAAATATTTAAATAACAATCTTAAATATAAAGTTCTCTCTCTTCTTTATTCATATCATTTGTTCTTGCTTGCATTCGTTCTCTATTAGATTTTCCCGTCTCAAACAATCCTGCACATATAAAAATCTACCATCCGCCCGTGCATTTAATACTGCTGCCATATCTGGTCGGGTGCTCCTGCTATCCACCTAGGTGTCCTTCACAAAATTCGACAGAGAATCTGTAATTTTATCGATCCTGACTTGGCAGCTCAGATAGTTACTTTCTCACCGGCTCAATGTGGTTTTACTGTGTTTGTTCTTTAAATACTTTCATGGCTTCTGATCCGATGAACTTAGCTCACTGGTGACCCCTATATATGAATTTACTCGATCCAAAGGATTAGCAACTAGGTCCCACCTTTTCAGTGTGAAACTAATAAAATGTAAACGCAAATTCTACTACCTCAGCTTCTTTTCTCGCACTTCTCGCCTGTGGAATCCCCTTTCATTTACTTGTTTCCCCGACAGCTACAAGCGCCAAGAATTTAAATGTAAAGTCAATAGTCCTCTCCTATCTCACTAACCTGCATCCTCTCTCCCACCCTCTTTTTTCCGTCCACTTGACGCTCATCAATATTTTTATCCTTCTCTTACCCACTTCCTGACATCCCCTATAACCTGTCACTCTTTCTCATAATTTTACTTCTATATAACCCTCAGCAAAACAGTGGCAGTAAAATGACTTTCTTGGTGCGATATGATGATATAAAAAAGAATGTTTACGGATTGCTTATCTCTCTTCTGCTCGTAATCATTATCGCCTTCTTCTTTGCCGTTCTGTTGTTGCCTGTCTTTGTGGATTATAATTTCTTCTATTACAAAGATTTTCTCCGGAAATATAATGCATTAAAAATTTTCATACATTACAGTAAAAGCGTGACACACGTATGTACCTAGGAATGTATTACAATTACTGTATTATTATATAAAGAATACGACTTGCTACGTTGTTTATAACAAGAACTGAAGGATCGATTCGATAAAATAAATAAAAATAAACAGATAAAATATATTTTCTTAATTAACGGAGACTCAAGTTTAAATTATTATTGAAAGCAGAAAAGCTCTATCTCCTTTTTTGTAATAATAGATAATATATATTTTACAGAAATTTTTTTTTATTATTCATTTTTTTTCTTATATCATCCCTCGTCTGGCTTTCCTATGTTTGATCTGTTGTTTCTGTGCGTGCTTTCATACCTATTTCTAGCGAGTGACACACGTAGGTACTGCTGTATTAATATATATATATATATATATATATATATATATATATATATATATATATATATTGTGAACCCAGACGATGTCAATTTCTTCTATTCTTGTTTATTTGTTTTTATTTTTATTTTTTTCTCTATTTCTTTCTTTTTCTTTTTTATTTTCTTTTTTAATTTCTTTGCAATCTATTTAAAAAGGAAAATTAGACTGATTTTTCTGCAGTTTCTGAAAGGATTTTTCAGTTGCTGAGGTGATGTGTTATCCCCCGTGGGGATTTTCACATCGAAATGGTCATTCAACATCATTGAATTAATCCTTTTTTAATTTATATTTACTCTGTAATATTTTATTACATGGAGCTCTCTTCCTGTATCATTTTTTAATATTAAAATAATTTTTTTTTAATATTAATTAAGATCGGGTTTTTGGAATTTATCTCCCTGCTTTTTTCACTTGGATTAAAGTATCTGAATTAATATATATATATATATATATATATATATATATATATATATATATATATATCCAAGAGAATAAAAATCAAAGAAATTATTAACAACGTTCAAACCATTAATTAAAAAAGTGGTCAATATAGAAATAGACCAGTGAATATGTTATAAGTTATAGTTTAGAACTTGTATAAATTATAATTCACTGCAAAAGTGCAAATTTTGTTTCGACATTGAAAAAAAATGTCTCATCAAATAGTAAATTATAGTGGTAGTTGACGTTATTTTTGAAAAAGAAGATTATAACAATCTCATATTCCCTCTAATTTTTGAAAATTGTACGAGACAAAGAAGATAAAAAAGAAGAGAAAACAAAAAAGAAAAGAAAATTTTAAAAAGTGGGAATAAAACAAAAAGGAAAGACAGATACATAGGAAGTAAAAAAACGTGATCAGTCAATCAGTTAAGTGACATGCGAGACATGACTGACTGGGCAGAAGATTATCCCGCAGTAGGTTGCCATTGCTTTCTGCGGTAGACTGGTTGCCGACAAGGCTATAGAAACCAATCTGCCCTGTTATTCGACTCCTATTTAGAGATGGGGGAGATATGTATTATATTATTAAGTAGTAATTAGTGGGGGATCAGTTTATTACTTCATAACAATATAAAACCGATCCCCCACTTTATGCCCAGTACAAGCCTTAATCATGTTTTCAACTGCTATATTCAGTCAGTCAGTTAAGTGCCATACGTGAAACACGCTTGGGCGATCATGTCTCGAAAGACTGGGCAGAAGATTATCCTGCAGTAGGTTGCCATTGCTTTCTGCGGTAGACTGGTTGCCGACCAAGGCTATAGAACCCAATCTGTCCTGTTATTTAACCCATAACTGGAAGGAATAGACGGATTAAAAACGTGATACAGAAAATAAAAAAAAACACAGAGAAACTATCATCGGCTCTCTACTCTTTCTCTTCTGTCTTCCCATTTTTCTTTTTATTTCCACTTTAAAAAAAGAAATAGGTTTTTATTATTTATTTATTTTTTTATTTCATAGCTTAAAGGGAAGAGAGGGATTAATACCTTTCCCAAAGATATTTGTGCGTAAGTGAATGCGAAGAATTTAACTGGAATTTGAACTCGGCTCTCCGATTTGTCGTCCCGAGTCGATATCCACTGCATCACAACGCACAGACTCCACGTACGAGAGTGGTCTGAAAACATCATAGGACTAAGTTAAAGGAGGGGTGCTAGATCAATGAAATACTGCGTGCAATAATTTCTACACTTCTAATTAATTACTAAATTGACATTTTCCAGAAACGATAGTTAGCTGAAAACCTCATAGCATTGAAATGAATGAATGATGCTAGAATTGTGAAATCTTGCATGCAGTATTTTCAACTCTTCGCATTAATAACTAAATTGACACTTCCATGTGTGGGCGACAAAAGGAACCTCGCTGCCAAGCTTGAAAAGGACCTCCAATCCGTAGAGGCCTGGAGTAGGAAATGGTTAGTAAATTCCAATGCTTCTAAAACAAAGCTGTTATCAACTAACCACCATAGACAATCGCATCTACCTCCCATTAGCATGGGACAGACTTGCCTGCCAGAGAGCAAAACACTACGCCTCCTTGGCCTTACACTTTCGGCGGACCTCAAATGGAATGACTATATCGAATCCATGGCCAAATCTGCTGCTATGAAATCCGGCTCTCTGTGCAGGGCCCGGAAGTTTTTCCCACCTGAATCTATCCTGCACATATACAAATCTACCATCCACCCCGTGTATTGAATATTGCTGCCATATCTGGTCGGGTGCCCTTGCTGCTCTCTTTGGGCTTCTTGACAAAATACAAAGGAGGATCTGTAACGTGGTTGATACTGACATGGCAGACCGGCTGCAACCACTCTCTCACCGGCGTGATGTGGCTCTCCTGTGCCTCTTCTAGAAGTACTTTCATGGCTTCTGCTCCGATGAACTTAGATCACTGGTGCCGCCTAAGCACGAATTTGCACGAGATACTAGATTAGAAAATAGGTCCCACCCTTTTACAGTTAAACAGATAAGATGTAACCGTAAATTCTACTCCAACAGCTTCTTTTCTCGCGCTTCCCGCCTGTGGAATTCCCTTCCACAAGTCTGCTTTCCCGACAGCTACAATCTCCAGGTGTTTAAATGTAGGATCAATACCACTTATCACACTAACTCCCAATTATTCTGAGAACACTCTCATCTATCCATCCCTCATTCTCGGTATCCTTACCCGCCTATCACCAACCCTGTGATATTTCCTATATTTAACCATTCCCGGTATCCTTACCCGCCAATCACCCACCCTCTGACATTTCCTACATCTAACCATCCTTCCTGCACTCTATGTAGCACCCTGAGCAGTAGTGGCAGTGAAATGCCTTGCTCGGGGTGAAACGCTTATGAAAAAAAAAAAAAAACGACACCGGGTTAAAGAGGTCATGGTCTTAAGCCGAATGTGGGATTATAGAGCTGTCAAATCTTGCTTGCATGAATTTCAACTCTTCCTATTAATAACTGAATTGACACTTTTCACACACGAGATTGGGCTGAAACATTACAGGCTAAAGATAAAGAAATGTTATATATATATATATATATATATATATCAAAATAAATTTTCAAAAGTCCAAAATGCTGAATGAACATTTCAACATGAAATCCCTAAGAGAGATTTCACGCCTCCTCAGCAACAGTCAGTCTATATCAAAATGAGAATAAAAATAAGATCCAAAGGAGAAATAAAAAAATAAAAAAATAAAAAACATAAAGAAATAAAAAAATATAAAAAAATTATTAACCGTTAAAATTTGAGAAATATACGTCACAATAAAAATTCTTTTGAAAATCAGTTTATTTTTTTCACTTTTAGATTGAGTTGTAAGTGTAGATATGGAAAATTTGGCATATCCAGCTGAATAAACGAAAAGACTTAAGGAAGGTCCAGTCGTTAAATTGTGATTTTTTTTTATTTATTTTTTTTTTATAATCATTTCACCCCGAGCAAGGCGGAAACGCCACTGATGTGCAGGAGGTTACATAAATGTAAAAAGATTAATTAGAAAAGAGTGAGGAGTACAAACTAGTTAGAAAGGAACAATAGAAAGCTGAGAAAGCAGGTGCGATGACAGACACATAAGTGGAGAGAAAGGGAAGGTTATACAGGGGAGGGGAGAGAGCTAGAGGCCAGTGGTTAGTAGATGAGTATTGACTTTGCATTTAAATTTCTGGAGGTTGGTTTGGGTTAAACAAAACAGAACAGAAAGGGAAGGGGTGGGATATAAAAAAATGTATAGAGAAAAAATAAAGAAGGGAAAAAAAGAAAAGAAAGAAAAGGAAAAAATTTCAAATAGAAACGCTCGATTCGTGTCAAACCAGTTTAACTTTAAATGTTTAAAAGAGTTAAAGTTTTAGAAAGAAAAGACTTATTAGACAAAATATATTTCGGGGAAAAATAGAAAGAAGATTAAAAAAAAATATATATATATATGAAGGGAGTGAGAGTGATTACTGTAATATGAAGCACGACAAATATTTTACTTTTAATAGTGAGATTCAATGAAACAAAAAAATTAAAGCAATGTATTTACATTCAAAGTGGAGATAAAAATTCACACCTAAAATAGCCAATAAACCAGTAAAATAGTATTCAATTTGTATAGACTATAAGTTCCATAATATCGATGATTCATTGATTTCTCCTTGTATTATATCCATCGTATTTTGCTCAGTATGTTTCCATGTTAAAATCTACTCTTTATTACAAAGACTATTTCAAGTTGAAGCAATATTTTCACGAAATTACCAAATGTCTCTTCGTGCCTCACATAAAAGGCTTGAACAAATAAAACTGCTATCTAAGATTAATTCTCCTCGGGAATAAGTTTTCTCGAAATTCAGATAAATATTATATTTCTATCGATTATTAAAATGGCCAATAGAATTAATCACTTATAAAATTAGTAACTTATTTATCTTCTTTAAAATAAGCTTAAACAACAGATGAGACCAGAAACACATAAATATTTGGACATCGATAATTATCATTATAACGGTGACTGAGCGACTGATCATGTTACATTTTTTCTTGGGCTTCTGGTATGTATTTAGATATTATAAAATGCAAAGAAAAATCTACAATATTTTTGGTATTACTCTGGCATCTCGGCTTCATATACTTTCCAACCCCAGTAACTTAGTTCGTTTTTTTCTATAAACATCTTTATGTTAATTGTACTTATGGGCTCTCCTCGATGTTACCAAGACCTGATGAATTAAGTAGGTACCCCCAGTCATTTTTGATATCTAACTTTTAAACAGAATTTTTAAAAGTAAAAATGTTTTCTTGAAACTGTTATTTTTGCTTTAATTGAAAGCTAAATGACTAAATTTATTCTTTCTAGTGAGCAAAATACTCTCCAGTTTATTTCAAACATAAATTATATTGATTGGCATATAAAAGTTTGAGATAAATTTTAAAATTTATAAATTTTGCCGTTATTTTTGAGCGACAGGCACATTTGTAGACAAAAGTTAATTCTCAGTTTTAAAAATCTTGCAAAAATTAAAATATACACCTGTGACATATTTTTTTGGAAAATTAGCAAATTTTATGTTAAATTAATCTGATTTACACAAGTATTACTTATTTATAGCGTGAGAATTTGAATAAAACTATTTCTTAATTAAAGATTTTAACATTTGACTTGTCCAGCGTCTATCACACGTGTTGGCAAGTGGCTGATTAGAGATAAGTTAAAAGTGTGTGGCGTTTGCAAGTGAAAAAAGTTTACAAATCTTTTCAAGTAAGCAAACTCTGATCTTTTAATCTGCACATAAAAATTACCATAAAAACTCAAATACACACACACACACACACACACACACACACACACACACACACACACACACACAAAAAAAAAAAAAATAAATGATTTGAAAATATGGAGGCCAAACGATTTGTATTAAACTTTTCAGTTGTCGATAGGCAATATAATCTTCAATTAATAACCGAAAATCTAACCGCAAGAAATTTTTGAAGTATTTTAAAAAAGATTTTGAAATTTTATAAATTATCAAAATAAAAAAAAAACGAAAAAAAATAATACTTTTAAAATTTCATTAGTAATCAATTGGTTTCTTAATTTAATGTCCTTAACTTTTGCTATGTATTCCATCAATTAAAGGTTTATAAAATTAAATAAAATCAGAATTTTATTACATTTTTTATTTTGCACTTCGGAGCAGATTTTTGGAACAGAGACCAAATTAAAAAAAAATAGATGATTTATATTTCCCAATGAGTTCTGCTTTTAACTCATGAAATCATAAACCGCAACAAAATAAAATTTATGAAAATTTCATAGATTTACGTGATAGTGTTGGTAACAGATAAGAAAACTATTTTTATCAAGATTTTTAAAAAATAATAATTGAAAAAATAATTTCATTTATTTGTGAATGACTACTGAGAGTATCATTACAATCCGATAATTATTTGATATTTGCGAGAATTTCTATATAATGTGTTTGGCACCGGAAAAAAGTGGTGATTTAATGATTGCGTTTTCCATTGTAAATAGTCGTAATGTTTTGGTTATCATCTAACTCAAATCAAGACATGATTTTCTGTCAAAATTTCGAACAAAGTAGAAGAGATTAACATTTTTTTAAACAAATAAAAATTAACTTGATTTTTTCTGTTAATAATAATATAAATACTTTGATGGAAAAACGTTTTTATTCAGTTTGGGGCCTTTTATATTTATACTATGTTGTTTTTATCGATTTAGGGGAGGTACAATGATATATATATCTAAACTTATTTATAAATGGAACTTTGTCTGTGTGTGTGTGTGTGTCCGTTACCTATAGACTCCAAAACGGCTGAACCGATTTTATTGAAAATTTACACAGTTATACTATAAGCGTCTGCGAATGTTCTTATCTAGGTTTTGTGTCGATGTACACCAGATAAATATCGAAAATAGATAATCGAAAAAATTGGGTCATAGAAGGAGTGGTCCGATTTTAATCAAATTTGATACACTCATAGACAAAGACATAAGAAACAATATTCAGAAGTTTCAAGGTTGCAGTTCTTACAATAGTGCAGAAAATCGATAATATATATATATATATATATATATATATATATATATATATATATATATATATGGCAAGATGTTTGTGTGTGTGTGTCTGTTTATCTGCCTGTATATCTGTATCTTTTTCAGCCCTTTTATTTTAGTTTTTGCTTCGGGTTTGGCTCTAAGTAGGTATAATTGTAGTTCTTAGTCTCAGCCATGATACCATTTACGCAGAGAACTTATTCAGTTTTCAAAATTCATTTTACGACGAAAAAAACTTATTTGATATCGATACCAGGAAATCAAAATTTGACTTACATACATTCACTTTTCTTTCAATCTACGATTTCGTTTTAACTGGAAACAACTATTGCTTTTTAGTTTTTCGTGCCAACGTCCAAAGAGTCTGAGCTCCAGGACCATGGATTAGTTTTAAAGCTTTCATTACTCTCGAGCAACGCAGAGCTATATTGCTAGTAATATACTATTCGAAAATAAGTTAATTCTAAACTTGCTTTCTTTGATGTATTGGTGCATCGTACACCAACATCTTTTCGTGTTTCAATGTATAGAAAGTTCTCTCTTTCTGCTTTATATACGCGTTGGGACTTCTTTTGCCTCAAACAGCGCCAAATAAACCTAATAAACACTTCAACGCACAGGGCATTGATGATCTGTCCTGAAGAATTCCATGAAAGTGAAAATAATTTTATAAAGAGAATTTTTGTGCGATAATGGGTTTCCTTCTACTGTTGTTAATTCAGTTATTTGCAACAAGATCGGTAATTTCAGAAAGATGAAGCCAAGTAGTTGTTTTTAACCATTCGTCTGTGCATGATATACTGCTGCCATATATGGTTAGGCGCCGCTGCTCTTCATCTCAGTGTTCTTGACAGGCTCCAAAGGAGAATCACTAATGTGATAGGTACCGACTTGGCGGCTCGACTACAGCCACTTCCCCACCGACAAGATGTGGCTTCCCTTTGTCTGTTCTATAAATACTTTCATGACTTCTGCTCCAACGAACTTAAGTCACTGGTGCCTCTGCAACAGATGTTTACTCGTGCAACCAGATTAGAAACTGGGTCCCACCCATTCACAGTTAGATTAACCAAATACAGACGACAATTCTACTCTTACAGCTTTTTTTTTCTCGCAATTCCCCCGCCTGTGGAACTTGCTTCCATATTCTTGCTTTCCAGACGGCTACAACCTTTAGGAATTTAAATGCAATGTTAATACACATCTCTTATTCAGTTGACTCTAGTTCTTTCTTCACCACCCTGTATATCTTTTTATTTCTCTCCACCTTTGCAACTGTCATCACACCTGTATTCCCATCCTTCTCTTGGTTCTTTCTAACTGGTTCGTCTTCCTCTTCACTCTCTTCTACCTAATCGTTTTACTCTTATCTAGCCCCCTGCACATCAGTGGCATTACCGCCTTGCTCGGGGTGATAGGATTAAGAAAAATGCCCAGTGCATTTAAGACTTCCGTTGATTGAAGAGAATGGTAAAAACCTAACTAGGCAAATTTCTTCTGATGCGCAGAAATGTTATTTTTCTGCCCAAATGCGACTTGCGTTTGATAATAAAACTGTTTTAAGTCGTAAGGACGTTCTGCCACCTCATCAAATAAATTCTGTAATTTACGAATATAATTGTGACTGCGGTACCAGCTACATAGACATGACAGTAGGATCAAAAAGCACGTTCCCCTAAAATCAGAAACCATACCTGAAACAAAATAAACTTGTCCACTGTGACACGATAACTAAGCATATATGTATTTTATTATAATAGATTAAAATAGAAAATAGATTAGAATAGAAAATAGTTTAAAAACATATTTAACAAAAGTGAAAAAGAAGAGGAAAAAAATAAATAAATAAACGCTTTTTCTTTTATGAGGAAAATTGTCCTCCGATAAATATTTGACTCAGTGATGAAGTTCAGCAGGTAGGTTTTCGATGACCCGGTCAAAGGCTGTCCTTTACTGTATCTTGACCACACATTAAGCCTTTTCCGGCGGAAGCCTTATTAAGATAAAAAAAAAGATAACTGAAATTTCAGACTTACAGTCGCCGGTGTTTGTCACCGGTAGTCTAAAGCATTTCCGGATTTCCGGTTTCATATTAAATAAATAGAGTCAGTTAACAAGTGAGTCAGTTAAGACAGTTAAGTTAGAGAGTTGAGAGTCCCGCGGGCGCGAGCTTGAAGTAAGATTGTCCGTTCGTCTTGTTTCGTTCAGTTTGGGTTTGTTGATCTCCATTAATTAGAGTTAGGGCTGTGTGTCACATTCGCCTGCCCCAACCGACAAGGCTAACTCTAAACGAATAAAGCATCATTTTCAACTCATCCAAGTTGTGGAAGTTCGTTCCTTATAGTCAATCTTGTACCCCCAGCTGTCCGGCCGACATTTTCTACAATCTTCCGGCAAAATCACAGCGTGGAGAACGGCCGCCGGAGAAAATTGTTAGGACGGACCGTTGGGGTGTTACATCCACAATAAGTACGGTTTCTCAATTTGTGAACACCTTTTAAAAAATAGGTGTGCCATGGACTTTTTGATTTGAAGGTTCTGAAGTCTGTTTACATTAGGTCTTGCTGGGTCTTGGTGAGATTAGTCTCTAGCAATTCATTCCAATCAGGGACCATTTCATTTTTCTCAAATTCATTTTACGCTAGGTTACACCAATAAAATAACTTTGACAAACGGTAGCGAAACCGGTTCTTTTCTTTTTATATTTTATCCTAATTATGTCCTCTAACATAAAAATTATAACTCTCCATGCAATACTCGAGTTCTGTACCAAAAATTATATGTTTGAATATTTATATATCTTTATATACATGTGTGTGTGTTTGTGCGTTGAACACATTTGATTCTACACGTGAATATCTAATCGATTCTCATTTTGCATAGCAACGCATGTCGTCTCGGTGCCTTTCCTCCTTTGAATCAAATTATTTCATTTTTATCAGATATATGCCACCAGAAATTCTTTTGCTGACACATTCTTCCGAAATATATATGTCTCTCCCACTCTAATTCTGTATCTCTCTCTCACTGACCCAGTTAGGTAGACACTTATTTTTTATCAAAATCTTTCTTTTAATAATGATTCGAATATTGTTCGCTTTTCTACTCGTAACGAATAGTTACAAAATTAAATGAACTGTTATCGAATTAGTTTACATAATCGAATACTCAATCAATGTAAAATATTGAATATTTTCTCGTCGTTAAAACACACACACACACACACACACACACACACACACACACACATATATATATATATATATATATATATATATATATATATATATCCAAATATAGGGAAGGTATGGATGGAATAAGATACAGTATTCGAAAAAACTATATTCTTAAAAACTGCTCAATACAAAGTAGAGTGAATAATATATATTTAGAATTTATAACTTAAATATGTTATAATATAATTACAAAAGTAGGCATTGTGTTTGAGATTATCCGTGTTTTATCAAGTGATCACTTGATAAGAGACGGATAGTGTCGAAACAAAATGGCTCCTTTTGTAGTGATATTATAACATATATATATATATATATATATATATATATATATATATTATTCATCCACATACACGCCTGTTTTGCTGTATCACATCTCATCAGTGTGGCTAGACATCCATTTGCTTCTTGCCAGGACCGAAACTCGGCCGATTTAGTGTCAGTGGGAGTCTCTACTCCTTAAGCAATAGGTGCATGCAATGAATGAAGGTCCGTTTTATATATATATATATATATATATATATATATATATATATATATATATGTATATATACACGGTGTATTCTGCTATGGTCGCACTACCTACCAAGTCTGCGTGAAGACCTAAAGCAAGTCGTGGTGTGTTGTTTTGGCTCCATTTCATTTTTTCTATCTCCCTCATCATCCTCAGCGTCACACAGACGAAGTTCTCCCAGCATGTGGGCTGCATTTAGCTTGACAACTCCATGTACATCTCCCAAGCTGGGGCCTCCAAGGGTTCCCCAATGCGTTATTCTGCTACATTTGTATCATTCCAAATGCACCCACCATCACTGGCACGATTCTTGTCTTCAATTTCCACATTTTTTTTTCTATTTCAATTTCCAAGTCTTTATATCCCGACAGCTCTTCGAATTCCCTGGTTGCTATGCTACAATCCGCTGGACCTGTCATATCAATTAATAGGCAAGTCCTCTACTTCCGGTTCCCAACAACAATGACCGGCCTATTTGCTTCAATCTCTCCGCTTACGCAGATGGTGCAATCCCACACAATTGCGACAACTTCTATTTCCGCAACCGGCGCTAGGCGATGCTCACACCGGAGCCTGTCTACAGATCTTCCACAGGACTCGCACACTGTCCAATGCAAATATTGCACCACTCCATCGTGACGACCATCGCACTCATTTAGGGAAAGCACGGAACATTACGAGATTAGATAGTCAATTGCTTCCTGGTATCTATCACATAACCCGCATGCCGGATCCACACTAATATTTACAATATTTGCCTGAAAGTTTCTAGTGAAAAGACTTTGGTCTTGCGCTGCAAGAATAAAGCCTTCAGTCTCAGACTTTAATCCAGTTGCACGTAACCATCGATTAGTATTTAACTTTATCAACATTGGATTTATCAGCATGTTCTGGATATTGGCCATGCAGAGGTTTGTCTTGCCAGCGATATTTCATCTTTTCAAGAGCTTTAACTTTGGCTTTCATTTTCATAGTTGGTGCTTATGTCTTGCTTTTCTACAGTGTCTATTAAATGTAAATCTTGTTTGTATTATATCATCCAATCCTTTGTTGTTTCTATGTATGTTAGTAAGCCAAAAGTCGATGTCTTGTATGACAATTCTAGCTGAATAAGACCTCTTCCAACTTCTTTAAGGGGTATGTATAGACGGTCTACATCAGCCTTTGGATGATGCAACTTATGCTTAGAAAGAAGCTTTCTTTTTTTAGAATCAATTCGCCTGATGTCGTTTAGAGTCCAGTTTAAGATATTGAAACTATATTGTTCAGCTGGGATGGCAAGGCTATTAATTCTGTTCTGAGAATTAAATTCAGTTTTTAATATCAGTCCTAGCCTTCTATAGTACCCTTTATGCACTATCTCTTTCCTTTTTTCTAGTGAATTTTTCACTCTCATTTAAACCTAGGTATTTAAAAGCATCTTCTTGCTCTAAACTTTTTATTGTTACAGCAGGGTCTAAGCTAACTGAGAATGTTTGTTGTAGCGATCGACGTAAAACTGTTGCTTTACCACATTTATTCAAATTGAATTTTAATCCAGTGTCTTCACTTTAGCATTTTACAGTTTGCAGAAGATCTTCCAGCTCGTTGTCATTCTTAGCATACAATTTTAAGTCTTCCATGTAAAATAGATGGCTTATTTTCATTGGAGTTATTTTAAAACCACTTTCTTTGTTGTTAAGTTGATTGGGTAATGCTATTAATGATATACAAAATAGTAAGGGAGACAAAGAGTCACCTTGAAATATACCTCTTGATGTTTATTTCACCAGACTTGTAGGTTCCATTTACATGATTGAGATAAAAATTTGTTTTCCATATCGACCTACATTGTTTGGTGAAATTACTGATGATGCCTGATACCGTGTACATATTTAAATCTTTTAAGATCCAAGAATGTTGTACACTATTGAATGACTTATGACAATCTATCCTGGCAGTACTAAATTTTTCTTTGCATTGAACTAGTTTTCCAATATCATCTTTTTAATAAGTAATTGGTTTTTACATCCGTAATAGCCACGTTTGCACCCTTTTTGTTCAAGCGGTAATATGTCCTTTCTTTCAAAGAAGAAATATGTCTGTTTTGTTAAAAAAGACATTAATAGTCTTTATGTTGTCTCATGGCATGCGATTCGTCTGTAGTTTAACGGGTTATTTGTGTCATTATTCTTGGGTAGAAGAAATGTAATTCCTTTGGTCATCTATGCAGGAATATTAGTGGGATCGTTAAACATTTCTTGAAGTTCTTTGGCTAGTTTTTACGTGCTGCTGTTAAATAATATAGCCAAGAATTGTACATTTTATATTTTCTTGGAAATTTCCAATTGTGTGCTTTTTTCAATGGACATTTAACATCCTCTTCAGTGATTCCAGCCCATGTCTGTTCTGATTTTGTTTTTCATTCGTTCTATCTCTTACGCAGTCAAGTCTGCTTCTTTGTTATGTTCTTAAGGGCAAGCCCATATTTTTCCCAGAACTGTATAAATTCTTCCATTTTTATTTTGTATTTTTGGTGGAGATTGTCACTTCAATTACTTTTTAACTATTTCCTTATAAAATGCCTTTGCATCTGTTTGAAAAATCTTGTTTTGTCTGTAGATCTTTTCTCATAGCGTCTTTTTCTTTGAACCTTCAGTTTTATTATTATTATGTCATTTTTCATCATATTTCGATTTCTGCTTTGGTCTCACTACCAACCAAGTCTGCGGGGAGACCTAAGGCAGGTAGTGTCATGTTGTTATGGCTCCATTTCATGTTTTTCCATCTTCCATATCATCCCCAGCATTACATAGATAAAGTTTTCCTTAGTGTGTGGGATGTGCTTAATAAGACAATTTTTTGTATATCTCTTAAGCTGGGGATTCCAGGGATTTTTCAATGTGTTGTTTTGTTCCATTTTTTATCATTCCAAGTGCACCTACTATCGGTATTATTATTATGTCATTTTTCATCATATTTCGATTTCTGCTTTGGTCTCGCTACCAACCAAGTCTGCGGGGAGACCTAAGGCAGGTAGTGGCGTGTTGTTATGGCTCCATTTCATGTTTTTCTATCTTCCATATCATCTCCAGCATTACATAGATAAAGTTTTCCTTAGTGTGTGGGCTGTACTTAATAAGACAATTTTTTGTATATCTCTTAAGCTGGGGTTTCCAGGGATTCTTTCAATGTGTTGTTTTGTTCCATTTTTTATCATTCCTAGTGCACCTACTATCACTGGCACAACTCTTGTTTTCAATTTCCACATTTTTTCTATTGCAATTTCCAGGTCTTTATATTTTGACAGTTTTTCAAATGCCTTGGTTGCTATGTTACAATCCGCTGGACAAGCCATATCAATTAATAGACAAGTTTTCTCCTTCTGGTTTTTAACAATAATGTCTGGCCTGTTTGCTTCAATTTTTCTGTCTGTGTAGATGGTGTAATCCCATAGAATGGTGACATCTTCTATTTCTGTAACCGGTGCTGGGTGATGTTCATACCAGTGTTTGTTTACAGCTTTTCCATAATGTTTTCACAATGCCAAATGTAAATATTGCCCAACTCTATCGTGGCGATTTTTATATTCGTTTGGGGCAAGCACAGAACAGCCTGAGATTAGGTGGTCTATTGTTTCTTGGTGTTTATCACAAAACCTGCATTTTGGATCCATATTATTATACATAATATTTGCCTGAAAGTTTCTAGTGAAAAGACTTTGGTCTTGTGCTGCAAGAATAAAGCCTTCAGTTTACTTCACTTTAATCCAGATGCACGTAACCATCGATGAGTATTAACTTTGTCAACATTGGATTTATTGGCACGTACTGGATATTGGCCATGCAGAGGTTTGTCTTGACAGCGCTGTTTCCTCTGTTCAAGAGCTTTATCTTTGGCTTTCATTTTCATATTTTTTGCCGCAATAGTTGGTGCTTGGCTTCTGTTTTGCATTTCTACAGAATCTACTAACTGTAAATCTTGTTTGTATTTACTGCCTTCTTTTATTATTGAATATTTTTTCTTTCTTTCTTCATGTTGCCTTACTAATTGTATCATCCAATCCTTTGTTGTTTCTATGTATGTTAGTAAGCCAATAGTTGTTGTCTTGTATGACAATTCCAGCTGAATAAGACCTCTTCCACCTTCTTTACGGGGTATGTATAGACGGTCTACATCAGCCTTTGGATGATGCATCTTATGCTTAGAAAGAAGCTTTCTTGTTTTAGCATCCATTCGCCTAATGTCGTTTAGAATCCAGTTTAAGATGTTAAAGCTATATTGAACAACTGGGATTGCAAGGCTATTAATGGCCATAACTCTGTTCTGTGAATTTAATTCAGTTTTTAATATCATTCGTAGCCTTCTATAGTACTCTTTACGCACTATTTCTTTCATTTTTTTATGGTGAATGTTTTCGCTCTCATTTACACCTAGGTATTTATAAGCTTCTTCTGGTTTCAATTCTTTTATTGTTATAGCAGGGTCTAAGCTAATTGAGGATGTTTCTTGTATTGATCCACGTAAAACTGTAGCTTTAGCACATTTATTCAAATTAAATTTCATTCCAATGTTTTCGCTGAAGCATTTTACAGTTTGCAGAAGACCTTCCAGCTCATTATCATTCTTAGCATATAACTTTAAGTCATCCATGTAAAGTAGATGGCTTATTTTCTTTTGGCCTATTTTATAACCACATTCTGTTTATTAAGTTGACTGGTTAGTGTTATTAATGATATGCAGAATAGTAAGGGAGATAAAGAATCACCTTGAAATATACCTCTTTTGATGTTTATTTCATCAGACTTATAGGTTCCATTTATATGATTGAGGTAAAGGGTTGTTTTCCATATAGACATGCGCTGTTTGATGAAATTGATGATGACGGGCGATATCTTGTATATATTTAAAGTCTTTAAAATCCAGGAATATTATTATTATTATTATTATTATTATTATTATTATTATTATGTCATTTTTCATCATATTTCGATTTCTGCTTTGGTCTCACTACCAACCAAGTCTGCGGGGAGACCTAAGGCAGGTAGTGGCGTGTTGTTATGGCTCCATTTCATGTTTTTCTATCTTCCCTATCATCTCCAGCATTACATAGATAAAGTTTTCCTTAGTGTGTGGGCTGTACTTAATAAGACAATTTTTTGTATATCTCTTAAGCTGGGGTTTCCAGGGATTCTTTCAATGTGTTGTTTTGTTCCATTTTTTATCATTCCAAGTGCACCTACTATCACTGGCACAACTCTTGTTTTCAATTTCCACATTTTTTCTATTGCAATTTCCAGGTCTTTATATTTTGACAGTTTTTCAAATTCCTTGATTTCTATGTTACAATCCGCTGGACAAGCCATATCAATTAATAGACAAGTTTTCTCCTTCTGGTTTTTAACAATAATGTCTGGCCTGTTTGCTTCAATTTTTCTGTCAGTGTAGATGGTGTAATCCCATAGAATGGTTACATCTATTTCTGTAACCGGTGCTGGGTGATGTTAATACCAGTGTTTGTTTACAGCTTTTCCATAATGTTTGCATATTGCCCAATGTAAATATTGCCCAACTCTATCGTGGCGATTTTTATATTCATTTGGGGCAAGCACAGAACAGCCTGAGATTAGGTGGTCTATTGTTTCTTGGTGTTTATCACAAAACCTGCATTTTGGATCCATATTATTATACATAATATTTGCCTGAAAGTTTCTAGTGAAAAGACTTTGGTCTTGTGCTGCAAGAATAAAGCCTTCAGTTTCAGACTTTAATCCAGATGCACGTAACCATCGATGAGTATTAACTTTGTCAACATTGGATTTATTGGCACGTACTGGATATTGGCCATGCAGAGGTTTGTCTTGCCAGCGCTGTTTCATCTGTTCAAGAGCTTTATCTTTGGCTTTCATTTTCATATTCTTTGCCGCAATAGCCGGCTCTTGGCTTCCGTTCTGCTTTTCTACAGAATCTACTAACTGTAAATCTTGTTTGAATTTAGTGCCATCTTTTATTATTGAATATTATTAATATCATTATTAGTATTAGTATTAGTATTAGAAGTGCGCTCTTGTGGAAATTAATTGAACCAACTGACTTAGTTTCTTTTCTTTCAACATACGCTCAGTTTAGACCCACTGGATGGGCAGGATGTAATAAATGTCTACTTTTTACTTAGATTGGGTCATTTGCCGTGGTCTGCCTTTATAGGAATCTATTTTTGCAGTGAATGATGAAATTTTTATGACCTTGAATAATATTGCGTGATTGGTGATTGCATCTATATATATATATATATATATATATATATATATATATATATATACATATACATTTCACCCCAAGCAAGGCATTACTGTATCTGGTGCGCATGGAATTACATAACAGGAGAAGGAAGAAAAACAAAAGAAACAGGTCACAGGGGATGTTGCAGAATGAGTTAGAGAAAGATGCAAGCACTCCTGTGCAGGGAGCTACGTGAGAATAGAATGGGTAGGGAGAACAACAAGATACAGCGGTTGTCGGGGAAAGGATGGGAGTCTAGGAGATAAGAGATGGCAATTGATGTTGAATTTAAACTCTTACAATATACAGTTTTGACTAGAAGCTATGTGATACTAATGTATAATTAATGTATTGATGGGTGTACTTCGGGAAATAACCAGAGAACTAACAAATGGCTTCGAGGGAATCGGACAATAAGACTTTAGATCCCTAGAAAACCATTTTAGTTTTCTCTTCGAGAATTCTTCGCAAAGTTAGAGGTATTGTTGATATAATGCCTCAATATTACTCTCATGATTTCAATGTGCAAAACCAACTTAACAATAATAATAATAATATTAATAATAATAATAATAATAATAATAATAATAAGCCATAACAACACGCCACTACCTGCCTTAGGTCTCCCCGCAGACTTGGTTGGTAGTGAGACCAAAGCAGAAATCGAAATATGATGAAAAATGACATAATAATAATAATAACCATAAACCACACACTAAGGAAAACGTTATCTATGTAATGCTGGGGATGATAGGGAAGATAGAAAAACATGAAATGGAGTCATAACAACACGCCACTACCTGCCTTAGGTCTCCCCGCAGACTTGGTTGGTAGTGAGACCAAAGCAGAAATCGAAATATGATGAAAAATGACATAATAATAATAATAATATGAATATGAATATAAAAATCGCCACGATAATATGAATATAAAATATTCATATAGAATATGAATATAAAATATTCATATAGAATATGAATATTCATATATAATATGAATATAAAATATTCATATAGAATTTGAATATTCATAGATAATATGAATATAAAATATTCATATAGAATTTGGATATTCATATATAATATTAATATAAAATTTTCATATAGAATATGAATATTCATATACAATATTAATATAAAATATTCATATAGAATATGAATATAAAAATCGCCACAATAGAGTGGGGCAATATTTACATTGAACAATGTGCAAACATTATGGAAAATCCGTAAACAAACATTGGTATGAACATCACCCAGCACCGGTTACAGAAATAGAAGATGTCACCATTCTATGGGATTATACCATCTACACAGACAGAACAATTGAAGCAAATAGACCGGATATTATTTTTAAAAACCAGAAAGAAAAAGCTTGTCTATTAATTGATATGGCTTGTCCAGCGGATTGTAACATAGCAACCAAGGAATTTGAAAAACTGTCAAAATATAAAAACCTGGAAATTGAAATAAAAAAAATGTTGAAATTGAAAACAAGAGTTGTGCCAGTGATAGTAGGTGCACTTGGAATGATAAAAAATGGAACAAAACAACACATTGAAAGAATCCCTGGAAACCCCAGCTTAAGAGATATACAAAAAATTGTCTTATTAAGTACAGCCCACACACTAAGGAGAACTTTGTCTATGGAACGCTAGGGATGATAGGGGGGATAGAAAAAACATGAAATGGAGCTATAACAACACGTCACGACACGCCTTAGAACTTTCCGAAGACTTGGTTGGTAGTGCGACCATAGCAGAAATCGAAATATGATGAAAATGGCATAATAATAATAATAAAATAAGAAGAGGAAGAAGGACGAGGAGGAAGAGCAGAAGAAGAAGAAAAATTATAATAATAATAAGACGAAGAAAAAGAAAAGAACGATGATAAGAAAATCCTTGGTAAAACCTCACATTTCCTGAAACAAAATCTTGTGTAACATTAATATGGCGAGAAAAATCTTCTTGTTAAAATATCTTCAATAATTTTGTCAGAATTTCATCTTCATACAGTTAAAACAAACTTGGAACTATCGAAATATTCAAAAAATGAAACATACAATAATAATAATAATGATAATAATAATAATAATAATAATAATAATATATAAAAATAGAATAACCAAAGATAATCATCCAGACCTCGTGATAAAAACCACAAGAACAGAATATACTTTCTCATTGACTTATCTGTCCTTGCCAACTGTAATGAATCTGCATATACCTTAAACAACTATGAAAATATAAGAATCTTAAAGTGGGAATTTCAAAAACTGTGGCACCTGAGAACATTAATAATTCCAGTTATGGTTGGAGCCCTCAGATAAAGTGAAGGTTCCAATATATTGTGGAGATTCCTGGTAAAGCATGTCTTAACGAAATACAAAAAAGCTACTCACAAGCACAGCTCACAGATTACGAAAAGGTTTATCTAAGTTAATATTTTATGATGTCGAGATTACAAGTATATAGATGTATTTGTCGTAAAAAGCTATACGTTGAAAGCCTATAGACAAAATAAAAAAATAAAAACATTTGAATCGGTAGTTAAGTACTTCATTAGTTTGAAGTAACACAATGCGATAGACTTTTGCTAATATTTTAGTTTTGCAAAAATTAGTTCAGGCGAAATTGTCATTTTCTACTCCTAATTAAGACTGAGACAATAATTTTAAAAACGACGAAGTTATCAATTTTTAATAATTACTTTCATGTCAGCTGCTGATATAATGCTTTTCATGTTATTTTATTGTTTTTATGAAGACACGCGGTGCACTCACAAACACACCCACACACCCACACACACACACACACAGACACACACACACACACACATATATATATATATATATATATATATATATATATATATATGAACATTGAGCTATTTGTATGAATGTTTATCAACAGAAACCTCTGACGCGTTTAAAAATATATATATATATATATTTTTTTTTCTAGACATATGCTATTAAATATAAGAGACAATAAATGTCTATTATGTTTAATCATGAGCCGTTCTAAACGTCGTATTTTTGCTTTAATTTCAGTTGAAAATAAAGACAAACAATCTCCAAAATTTGGATAATTATTTATTGGTTTTCTTCTAAGCTTTCGGCTCACATGAGCCATCTTCAGAGAGGTAGTTTAAAATATATATATATATGAAACTTGGAAATATATATATATATATGTATTTGTCTATATTTCTTAGATTATGTAGTATTTAAAGTATTTACATTATTCGGACTATTGTCCTCATTTTTGTTGCCATTTGTACGAAGTTTCGTCCCTTGTACGCTTCGGCCTTCTTCAGTTACTAGGAATTTCAATCCAAACCTTTTATTACAATCTCTAGAGTATATGAACTTCATTTCTTGCGTAGTAGTGCTTCTTCTGCTAGTCATGAGTTATCTCCCCTTTAACTCTGTAAGTTACTTCTTCACTACTACTGTAACTTGGTATTGAACTCACAAAACTTTGGGTCAATTCAGAGGAACTAACTCTAATATGAGATCTGGTAAAAATACTAGAGAAAACCATTAACATAAAAATTACTAGAGAAAGCCATTAACAAAAACAAAATGTAATATGAACTCTGGTAAAAAAATCGTGTTACTGAACATTAGGTTTATAAGTCTCAAAAATCCATGGCCTAGTGGGTGTAGAGGTTGGTTAGTTCTTGTGACTTGACCAAAAGAGATGAGAGTTCAATACCACGCTACAGCAGTAGCAAACAAGTAATTTACAGGGTTAAAGTAAGATAACTTATGAATACCAGAAGAGGCACTACTACGCATGGGATGAAGTTTATATACCCCAGTGATTGTAATAAAGTGTTCGGTTCAAAATTCCTAGCGTACAAAAAGGCAACAAATATGAGGACACTAGTCCGAATATGTAAATAATGTATATATGAATGTGTAAATTCGTCTAATGTATTTTCATTATATATATATATATATATATATATATATATATATATATATATATATATATTGTTACAAAAGTAACCTTTTCCAGCTACTTTCTACGATTGTAAGTGTTCTAAGGAAGCGAAAATCCCAGTTTTTAGCCAACATTTTATTCATGCAGTTTTTATATCCTGTTCTTCCTAACACAATCTGTACATACTATGCCCGTAATATGTCTAGCGGATAATATGGTGTAGAATCTAAAACAAGAAAACATTAGAAAATGCGACATGGAGATCCAAAGATACATTCTCATGGTCAAAGACGCATTACAGAAAGACAGGAACAACTCATTAGAAACAAAGAAAAGAGTGCTGGATTTCTATGTGATATCTGTCATTCGTTATGGAAGTGAATGCTGGACGATCACATTAAAGATGAAGGAGAGGCTTGAGGCAGCAGATGTGTGGTATTACAGAAAGATGATGGGTATGCCGTAGACGAAGCACGTGTGCAACGATGAGGTAATGGAAAGGATTCAAACAAGAAGAAAAATATTACTAAATATCAGGAAGAGACAAATAAGATTTCTGGGACGCATAATGAGGAAGGTGGGCCTGGAGAATATAATACTCACAGGTCGGATAAATAGAATGAGAGGGGAAAGAAGTGTTTGGTGGAACGGGGCTTAGAAGAGATACCAAGAAAAATATTACGAGCGACAAGAGACAGAGTCAAGTGGAAGTCCGTGATAGCCTAAGTTTTGAAAGGGAACGGCTCATGAAGAAGAAGAAGAAGAAGAAGAAGAAGAAGAACTAATAAATTAACGGAATTACCAGAATGAACGAGATCAACATCATATTACGTTTCGAGTGCATGACTTCACCCTAGTGTTCAAATCTTGTCCCGACATTGGTACAGTTAAAAAAAAATTACTATCATGCGGGTCACCAAACAAAACTACATGCCCACAAAATGTCTACATTAATTTCTACTTTTAACACTTATACACATAACTCATTTAATAAACTGTCAGAACTCGTTCTATCCATCATTAAACTACATATCAATACCATCTGTATTCAGCAAAACTATTATTTACAGCCTCAAATTCAACTGTATTTGGTCCTTGGTATGAGAACAAGCACTCTCCAGCATCAAGGTCTCTGATTAGGAGGTTGTCCCTAGGTTCCCCCTGACCCGGAGAGGTAGCACTTTTTAGGGTCCCAGTTGTGAGCAAATGGTTTATCACTCGACTGGATCCAAACCACTATGAACGTATAAAAGTAGACTTTTATATAAATATATACATAAAAATACACTTATAGTATAATATACATTAAATATTACCAACCATACAGTTTTGAAGGAAAAAATTATTACCATAACACATTTTTGAAGGAGATTAATTATTGCCATAATACATTTCTGAATACAAAACTAGAAGACATCTTCAGTTTTTGAAAATAAAAAAAATAATAATAAAAATATGCTTATTCAAAATCTGACCAAATCAACCTTCTCACTATAACCGAACATTCAAAAAATATATCAAAACCCTACCGTTTTGCCATTAGCTAACCCACAGAGGTTGATATGCAGTTAAACAAAACTAATTCATTCATTCAAGCTGTACTGTATTGGGAAAGCAGATTCTTCACCTACCTTCAGCTTAAAAATTTCTACAGGTACAAAAATTGGCATTGTTGCCTTGTTACTCTATCGATCAGAACAAAAATTGGACACTAGAATAGTCTATTCGATGCACATGTCATTGCGCAGGATTAACAAAAGAACCATTCTATTTTCATTTAGAATTATCCACTTGGTAATAAGTACTAAAGAATAGTATGAAATACATCATTTGTTTTTAAACTGGGGTTGTCTAATAATTATGGTCGGTATTGTATGTATGTATGTATGTAGTTATTTTCAACATGACAGATAATGAAATTGAGACACATATGCTATTAAGGAATATATTAGATTAAAGTTAGGCCAAGAAATAAATACTTACGTATAAGGTGCTACTTCATTTCTTTGAAGCTGAGGTAACACCTTTCCACAAAGCTGTTATATATCACGAAAGAGTTCCGCCTATTAATTTGTGGCAAGATTTGAAATCTACTTTTGATTCATTACATTATACAGTCGCACCAGCAGACTCAATATCAATTTTGCTTTTATCGGTGATACAACAGTGAAAATTATATTTGTATACTCATGTGATCAGTGTCGATATCGAATAAAACGTAGGTAAAAGTGTCAAGTAATTATCTCGAAATTATGAGGTTTCTTTCGAAAGCGTAATCAAGCATTTACAAGATCTTCGGAATGTAACGCGTGGTAGTATTGCAAAGTGACACTCATATGGTAACTTAATCCGAAAGCTGAGCGTAAACTCTCCCAATGGTTGATTCTTATGGCAGTGGGCCGCCATAAAATGCGTTTGTATATAGAGTGATTAGCGCTTTGAAATTTCGTGTGAGAGAGTTTCACGCCAAGTTTAGATTTTCTTTTTTTCTTTGTTGGTGAATAAACATATTTCATCGGACCTTTCCGGATATATTACTCTAAAATTAATTTTATTTTATTTCATTTTCTTTCTTTTAATTTATTTTTTATTTTTTGACGGGGCTGTCATTAGGGATGAGTTATGGGATGTGCGTTGTGGTGCAGTGGATATCGGCTTGAAAATCGGAGAGCCGAGTTCAAATTCCAATTGAATTAGTTGCATTCACTTACGCGCAAATATCCTTGAGAGAAGAATTAATCCGACTTTTCCCTCCCGCTATGTGTCAAATAAGAGGATAGAATGTTTTTTTTTTTTTAGCAATAGTTGGCAATCAGTCTATTTTAGAAAGTAATGGCAATCTCCTGCGGGAAAATCTTCTGTCAGTCAATTATGACACTTGCGAGACATGATCGCTCAAGAGTGTATCAAGTATGGCACTTAGATTACTGTCATAAATCGGAATAAAAACATTTTCATCACGATGTACCCAGTTCCAATATCAGTATATGGTTAATAGTTTATTCTGAAATGCGTAATCTAATCTGTTATATGACTCGCTATGCATGTTGCCTCTGGAAAGGACTGCGGACTAGTTTCGTGACTAAAAAAGACGTGATTTAAGAGAAATATGCTGAAAATACCATGGGTACAGAATGAGAGCAAAAAGCAAGTATAAAGTGAAATAGAGGAAAAAAAGTCACTTTTTAATCAGAAAGACTGAGAGAGGAAATAAGGACCTGCGCCTATTACATTTGATCTCTCCTAGATAATGGTTCGGCTAGCCAAATTGGGGGCCCAATTTAGTGCGTTGTGACCATTACAAACATACAAACATTTGCTTTTGTCTACCTTTGCTTATATACGTTACAAACTGAACTAAGCACAAATGACTATTAAAGACTGGAAATTTTTCGTTCTGTTCTTGCTCACTTCAATACGTGAACTTGTTTTACTAAATCTCAGAAAAATAAAACTTTATAAATTGCTGTTTTATCATTATGATTGTGAATATGTTGAATAATTTAACATAAGAATATTCTCAAGTTGATGTTAAAATCGACACAAAACATTGATTTATTTTTATATATATATCTATTACGACATGTCTTTAAAATACATAGTATTTATTTTCAATTTTTTAGTTGAAATTTTCACCTTCATCGCTTACAAGGCATATTTTGACATAATTCGTTTGAAATTGGTATTTTATAGGAATACTACGTCATAAAAATTGAGATGGAGTTGAGTAGATGGTCGTGTTCTATATGTTCAGTAGAGGGCACAAAAAACTTGCATTGATCCTGGGTGAAATTTCTGGGGCAGAAAATGAAGGAGAAGAGCTTAACGAATTTAAGTCATTAATGGTTAGAGACGCGGAGGGAAATTATATTTAACAAATCTAACCAGAGTGATATTAAGGAGAAAAATATTTCTTAAAACAATAAAAGATAGACAGAGGTGGATAGCCATTAGCACCCACATCTCAATTAGATGCGGTATATAAATGTAAAAATAAGCTAATATATGTGTGTGAGATTCCAGTAATTGCATTGAAGAGGATATGTACTCATTGCCGAAGTTATGATTTGATCTCTATAATTTATAATATACAAGCAGTATAGCCCGGCGTTGCTCGGGTGTAACGAAAGCATTAAAACTAATCCATAGTCCATGGTCCTGGTCCTGGTCCTTTTTGGACGTTGGCACGAAAGACTAAAAAGCAACAGTTGTTTCCAGTTAAAGCGAAACCGTAGACTGAAAGAAAGATGAATGGATGTAAGTCAAATTTTGATTTCCTGGTATCGATATCAAATAAGTCTTTTTCGTCGTAAACTGAATTTTGAAGGCTAAATAAGTCCTCTGAGTAAATGGTATCATAGCTGAGACTAAGAACTTCAATTATACCTACTTAGAGCCAAACCAGAAACAAAAACTAAAATAAAAGGGCTGAAAAAAATAAAGACATACTGGCAGATAAACAGACACACACACAAACATCTTGCCTATATATATATATATATATATTATCGATTTTCGCCACTATTGTAAGACCTGCAACCTTGAAACTTCTGAATATCTTTTCTTATGTCGTTGTCTATGAGTGTATCAAATTTCATTAAAATCGGACCACTCCTTCTATAACCCGGTTTTATCGATTATCGATTTCGATATTTATTGGGGTTACCTCAACACAAAACCTAGCTAAGAACACTCGCAGACGCTTATAGTACAACTGTGTAAATTTTCAAGAAAATCGTTTCAGCCGTTTCGGAGTCTATAGATAACGGACTCACACACACAGAAACATACACACATAAACACACAGACAAAGTTCCATATATAAATAAGTTTAGCTAACATATTTAAATCTACTAATCAGTTAGTTATGTCCCATACGTTATACACCCTTGGACGATCATGACTCGCAAAAGTCATAACTGACTGGGCAGAAAACTTTCCACAATATTGCATGAGTTGCATGAGTTTCTGCGGCAGAGGGCTACTTTGGATTCTCGTTCAAAACTAGAGTATCCTCTTGTCCAGCTAAGAAAATAACAATTATAAAATAGAAAAAATGAACTGAAATTCCTCAATGCCCACCAAAGAATTTAAAAGCTACACTTTAAATTTGATTTGGACTATATGTTCCATCAGAAATTTTTCAATTCACACAATTCTTGAAACTTCAGATGAGTTGAGTTCATCTATCACAAGCTGTGCTGAACTTCAAATCTCACCTCATGAAACACGTCAATTTCAGCCTGATTCGTTTAAAAATTCTTCATTCACAAAAATTTAAAGTTATTTTCAACTGAGTTTTAAAAAATATTTTAAATTCATAATATTTTTAGGCTGTTTTAAACTCAGTATAAATTAAAAACTTTTAAAATAACTGGTCAGACTATGTCTACCCCTAGTAGCAAGTAACCCAGTACTAACTTCCACGGGTCGGTGTTGGAGCTTTTGGGTACGAGTGCTTTTTGTATACTAGTGAGCCAGACATGAGCTAACTCATTTTATAGTTCAGCAATAGAAAGGTTAACCAATCAGAAGGCTCAAAAATTCAATGCAACGTGTATAATGGCGACCATATTTTCCCGGGTGTTGGCGATATAGTCAGATTCAGTAGAATGTCAGACTCTTGAGTGTTAAAGTTTTACGTTGTTTAATTTTTTTTTTATAAGCGTTTTACCCCGAGCAAGGCATTTCACTGCCACAACTGCGCAGGGGGCTACATAGAGTGGAGGAAGGATGGTTAAATATAGGAAATGGCAGAAGGTGGGTGATAGGCGGGTAAGGATACCGAGAATGGCTAAATATAGGAAATGTCAGAGGGTGGGTGATAGGCGGGTAGAGAACCGAGAATGAGGGTTGGGTAGAATGAGGGTTCTGAGAATAATTGGAAGTTAGTGTGTTAGGGGGTGTCTATTGATCCTACATTTAAACATCTGGAGATTGTAGCTGTCGGGAAAGCAGACTTGTAGACGAGAATTCCACAGGCGGGAAGCGCGAGAAAAAAGCTGTTGGAGTAGAAATTACGGTTACATCTTATCTGTTTAACTGTAAAAGGGTGGGACCTAGTTGCCAATCTAGTATCTCGTGCAAATTCGTGCTTAGGCGGCACCAGTGATCTAAGTTCATCGGAGCAGAAGCCATGAAAGTACTTGTAGAAGAGGCACAGGGAGACCACATCACGCCGGTGAGAGAGTGGTTGCAGCTGGTCTGCCAAGTCAGTCTCAACCACGTTACAGATTCTCCTTTGTATTTTGTCAAGAAGCCCAAGGATAGTAGCAAGGGCAACCGACCAGATATGGCAGCAATTTTCAATACGTGGGCGGATGGTAGATTTGTATATGTGCAGGATAGAATCAGGCGGGAAAAACTTCCGGGCCCTGCACAGAGAACCGACTTTCATAGCGGCAGATTTGGCAATGGATTCAATATAGTCATTCCATTTGAGGTCCGCCGAGAGCGTAAGGCCAAGGAGGCGTAGTGTTTTACTCTCTGGGAGGCCAGCCTGTCCATGCTAATGGGAGGTAGATGCGATTGGCGATGGTGGTTAGTTTATAACAGCTTCGTTTTAGAAGCATTGGAATTTACTAGCCATTTCCTACACCAGGCCACTACGGATTGGAGGTTCTTTTCAAGCTCGGCAGCGAGGTTCGCTTTGTCGCCCACACCGGGTTTTTGATCGAGGTCAGAGTAAATTGTGGTGTCATCGGCGTACATGCCTACTTGGGATCTAATGGCGTCAGGGAGATCATTAATGTAGATCAGAAAGAGCGTGGGACCTAGGATAGAACCTTGAGGGACGCCCGCGTTCGTATGGTAGTTTTGGGAGGCATACCCATTTAATACTACCTTCAATGTGCGGTTAGAGAGGAATGACTGGATGAGGTCAAACAGATGTCCAGTTTTATCGTAGCTCCGCAGTTTGCATAAGAGGCCAGTGTGCCAGACCCTGTCGAACGCTTTGGAGATATCCAAAGCAACGGTTCGGGCTTCGCCATTCTTGTCAAGAGCCCGGTATATGTACTCGGTAATGGTCGTTAGCATATCAGCAGTAGACCTGGTGAAGCTAAACCCGTACTGTTTGTCAGAGAGAAGCCGTGAGATGCTGAATCACCTCGGCGTTGATAATGGCTTCGAAAACTTTGCTGAAGATCGGAAGGAGACTAATAGTACTGTAATTGGCGGGATCTGAGTGTTCGCCAGAATTCTTAAATATAGGAACTACACAGAAGATTATCCCGCAGTAGGTTGCCATTGCTTTCTGCGGTAGACTGGTTGCCGACCAAGGCTATAGAACCTTGATCGTGGTGATACGATTAAAAAAAAAGAAAAAGAACATGATTAACTTACCTGTAAGACTTAAGAAGGCAAAATATTTCGGTAACCTCTTTTTCCGTTTCGAGTCATCCCTGATATAGTATTTGGAACTGTTTGGTCATTTTTTCCCGGTGACGTTATCAACCGGGATTATGTTCATCTATTAAGTTGGAAAAAGTTTCCCCTTTCTCTACAAATATAAAAAAAAAGGATTTATTTCTCAATGTCTCATTCTTTTTAACTTTAATTGCTTGGAAACATTTCGGCATGTACCTTTTGCAAGATTGGGTAGGACATTATTCGAACAACTAATAATGCATATAGTCTAATATCTTTTTATATATATATAATCATGTCGCCCCAAGCAAGGCATTTTACTGCCACTGATATGCAGGGGGTTACATAGGAGGAATGATGAGGAGTGAGAGGTTGCAGAGGGTGTCAGGAAGAGTGTAGGAGAGGGAAGATAGTACTGATGAGAGTGGGTGGATGTAGAAAGCATGAGAGAGAGGATGTAAGTTAGTGAGATGACTGTTGACTTTACATTTCAGTTCTAGGATATTGTAACTGTTAGGAAAGCAAGTATGCGGAAGGGAATTCCACAGGCGGGAAGTGCGAGAAAAGAAGCTGATGGAGTAGAATTAGCGTTTAGAATGTATTGGTTTCACAGTAAAAGGGTGCGACCTAGTTGCTAATCTTGTGGAACGAGGAAATTCGTATATAGGGGTACCAATGTGCTAAGTGCGTTGGAGCAGATGCCTTGAAAGTATTTGTAGAAGAGACACAGATAATCCACATTGCGTCGGTGAGAAAGCGACTCTATCGTAGCTTCCAAGTCAGGTTCGATCACATTACAGATTCTCCGTTGGATATATTCGAGGACACCTAAGTGGATAACTGAAGCACCAGACCAGATATGGCAGTAATATTCAATGCACGAGCGGATGGTCTATGCCATATTACAGAACATTCTTTTTGTGCATATTATGAACTGACCGATTTAAATATCAAGCAAATATCGTTTAAATAATGCTTATACTCACTTATTGGACAGATATTAGTTTTTCTTCGTCGTGTATCTCTTTGAAAGCTTCTAGAACGGATTTCATAAAAGAAACATTTTTGTGCCATTGGTTTTATTATCTTTTTCAATACCTGTTGAGATTGAGAATTTTTTTCTGTTATTTCTTGAAGATTTTGAAGTGTAAACGTTATTTTATTTTTAATCTTCTGCCATCAGCTCATAAATTATTCATTTCAAATAACGTGCTTCAAGATCCAAATAATAGGTATAATGCATATTAACTCAGTGATTCTATGCTTCATTTCTTTCTTTTCTTTTTTTTTTACATTTCATTCATTTTATTTCTGGGCAAATCAAAATATCTAAATAGTATAAAATTTTCGAGTTCAGATTGAGTCGAAATATTCAATGAAAGAAAACTATTTCGCATACACACATGCACATATACGCACACACCCGCTTACACACACACATAATTATGTGTGTGTGTGTGTGTGTGTGTGTGTGTGTGTGTGTGTGTGTGTGTGTGAACATTTGTAAAATATGTGTATCAGCAGTTAGGAACAGATTTAGATATAAACATCTTTTATAAAAAAAGGGTAAAGTTTCGATCTCGGCGGAAAGCAAATGGATGTGTCTAACCAGATTGATTAGCTGTAATAAAGAAAAACAGGCTTGTAATGCGGATGAATAATATATATATATATATATATATATATATATATATATATATATATATATAGATAGAGAGATAGATAGATAGATAGAGAGATAGATATAGACTGCACTTATTACTTCATAAAATATGTGTATTGTGCCAGAAATGCTTTATACTTTTTGCACGCTTTTTTTTTTTTTTTTTTTTTTTTTTTTTAATCATCTCACCCCAGGCAAGGCATTCCACTGCCACTATTGCGCATGGAGCTACATAGGGGAAGGTAAAGAGAAGGAGTGGATAGACATAGGGAATGTCAGGAGAAAGGTGATAGATGAGTAAGGATAGCGAGGATGAGTGTCGGGCAGATGGGAAGAGTGTTTGATAGAATGGGAGCAGGTTAGTGTGTTAGGAGGTGTCTATTGACCTTACATTTAAACTCCTGGAGATTGTAGCCGTCGGGGAAGCAATCTTTTGGAAGAGAATTCCACAGTCGGGAAGTGCGAGGAAAGAAACTGTTGGAGTAGAAGTTACGGCTGCATTTTATCGATTTCACTGTAAAAGGGTGGGATCTAGTTGCTAATCTAGTATCTCGTGCAAATTCGTATTTAGGGGGCACCAGTGATCTAAGTTCATCGGAGCAGAAGCCGTGAAAGTATTTATAGAAGAGACACAGCGAAGCCACGTCTCGCCGGTGGGAGAGAGACTGCAGGCGGTCTGCCAAGTCGGTATCTATCAATTTACAGACCCTCCTCTGAACCTTATCGAGAAGCCTGAGGAGAACAGCAGGGGCACCCGACCAGATATGGCAGCAGTATTCAATGCACGGGCGGATGGTAGATTTGTAAATGTGCAGGATAGATTTAGACGGAAAAAACTTCCGGGCCCTACACAGAGAACCGACTTTCATAGCAGCGGATTTAGCAATGGATTCGATATAGTCATTCCATTTGAGGTCCGCTGAAAGTGTGAGACCAAGGAGGCGTAGTGTTTTACTCTCTGGGAGGCAAGCCTGGTCCATGCTAATGGGAGGTAGGTGAGATTGTCGATGATGGTTAATTGACAGTAGCTTCGTTTTAGAAGCATTAAAATTTACTAGCCATTTCTTACCCCAGTCCAATATGGATTGGAGGTCTTTTTCAATCTCGGCTGCAAGTTTAGCTTTGACGCCTACACCAGATTTTTGTTGGAGGCGAGAGTAAACTGTGGTGTCATCGGCGTACAAACCTATTTGGGTTCTTATGGAATCAGGGAGATCATTAATATATATCAGGAAGAGTGTAGGACCTAAGATGGAGCCTTGGGGGACACCTGCGTTTGTATGGTAGTTCTGAGAGGCATGTCCGTTTAATACCACTTTCATTGTGCGGTTAGAGAGGAATGACTGGATTAGTTCAAACAAATGTCCAGTTATACCATAGCTCCGCAGTTTACATAGAAGACCGGCATGCCAAACTCTGTCGAACGCCTTAGATATATCCAATGCAACGGTTCGAGCTTCGCCATTCCTGTCGAGTGCCTGGTATATGTACTCGGTGATGGTCGTTAGCATATCAGCAGTAGACCTGGTGAAGCGGAAACCATATTGCTTGTCCGAGAGGAGCCTGTTTGCTGTGAGATGCTGAACCACCTCGGCGTTGATAATGGCTTCGAACACTTTGCCAAAGATCGGAAGAAGGCTGATAGGGCGGTAATTTGCAGGGTCAGAGGGTTCTCCAGTGTTTTTAAATATAGGAACTATACAGGAAGATTTCCAACAGGCAGGAAAGCAGGAAGCAGATAGGCAGAGGTTGTAGAGCTTAGAAAGTATAGAGGAGAGTTCAGGGGCACATTTCTTTAAGACTATGGTTGGGATTCCGTCACCACCGCTCGCTTTGTGAGGGTCAAGTTTTAAGATAATCTTAGAGACAAGCGAAGGTGTAATGTGGACATCATTCAGTTGTGCCTCGGTTCTAGGTGAGAATTCGGGTGTAAAAACTCCACACGAGTCCAGACTCGAATTGTTCGAGAATCTGCGGGCAAAACATTCAGCCTTATCTGCTGGGGAGGTGAGGACCTCAAATTTGTTGATTAGCGGGGGTATTGTGGACTTGCTCTTGTTAAGTACTCTTTTACAGAGTCGCCAGTAGTCTTTAGAGCCGAATTTAGAACATGCTATGCGTTGCTTCATTCTGGCATCAAACAACATCTTAGCTTCGTTAAGTACCCTTTTACACTTATTACGAGCTGAAGTGAAAAGGCGCCTGTTTTGTTCCGACGCATAGTTACGATAAAGTCGGAAGAAATGATTCCGGTGGGCAATGGCAGCCGAACAAGCGGGTGAGAACCATGGAGACGAATGAGATTTAAGCTGGAATTTCCTAGCAGGGATGAAGGCATCAATGCCAGCCTTAACCCAGGAGGAGACCTCGGATGCACATTCTTCGATGGGAAGACTAAAGACGTTGTTCCAAGGGATGTCACAGAGGAAGTCTCGGAACGAATCCCAGTCTGCTCTTTGATAACAGTATGATATTCTACTTATCTGTGTTTCATGGGTCGGGCGGGAGTGGAGTGAAATATTGACGGACGCTACAGTGTGGTCAGAGTTTCCAAGTGGGCAGAGTTGTCTGGTAGTGCAAGAGTCTGGGATGGAAGTGAAGCAGAGATCTAGAAGTGAGTTCCTTCCGTTAGGGTTGTCGGAGAAACGCGTGGGGAAGTCCACTACTTGCGTAAGGGATTGGGTGATTGAAAAGTTCATGGTGTGGACACCAGCAGGGTCAGTGACAGCGTTCTTCAGCCACTTCGTGTGGTGGGCGTTAAAGTCACCAAACACGAATACATGGGCAGAGGGATGGGTAGAAATGGCTTTGTCAATATTGTCAGAAATGATGTCAAGTAACGAACAGTCAGGGGAGGAAGGAGAGCGGTACAGAAAGAAGAGATAGCTAATCGAGCTGAGAAGTGAGAGGCGGAAGCACATGAAAGAATGATCTGGGGATTCAAAAGATGACAC
This sequence comes from Ascarosepion bandense, assembly GCA_037127315.1. NCBI lineage: Eukaryota > Metazoa > Mollusca > Cephalopoda > Sepiida > Sepiidae > Ascarosepion > Ascarosepion bandense. The sequence goes on from JBBBDQ010000178.1 coordinate 5,212,080, forward strand.
CCTAGCTAAGGGAAGGTGTTCGCTGACATAGACACCAAGCCCATGCATATGAACATTGGAGTCCTTCCTGAAGAGGGGAAGGTAGCCAGGAACGCAGAACTCAGATGAGGGGATAGAAGGGTTAAGATTAGTTTCACATAGGGCTAATATATCAGGTGAGTTATTATGGAGGAAAGAATCTACGCTGGGGAAGTTGGTGCGGATGCCGCGTATGTTAGTGAAAGAGATGCAGACAGGTTTGGGCGTTTTCAAATGAGCTGGTTTAGTTTTGTTATTATGTTTGCTTTTTTCCATAGTAATTCAGTTAAGGAGTGGTCTTAGAATAGAATCAGTCGGTCAATCATTTGCAACTTGTGAAGGATGGAGACTGGCGCGGCCTACAACATAATGTGGCCTCGGGGTTGCCCACCGAACGTTCATGCAGGGACGCCCGTCCATGCGCGATATGGCACTACAAGAACCCCGGTATTATTCAACTGTTGATCAGAGCAGCCTCTCAAGACGCTACGCAAGAGTTCGGGCTCCTAACTACCAGTCGGAAGCAGCAACCAGGAAACTGCCAACCCGGTACCCTCAGAATGTAAAGACGTTGCCACCATACTCCGTAACTGCAAAGAGCTTCCAGCTGAACTAACACCAAGACCAGAGAAAGGGGATGAACCGGGAACCCCTTCCTAAACAAGAAACAAGGTGATCACCTCTAAACTCATTCAAAAGAAGGGGGTGGAGTGTGAGACCGGGCGATAGTAGAAACTATCTACTCCAATTAAAAAAAAAAAAAGGAAAAAGTGACTGAGGCTTATAAAGTTTTAACTTAGTAAAAGTCGAAAATACCCTTGAATAGCAAAATTATTTACACAAATTAAGTGACGAAAAAAAAAACAAAGACGGCCAAAAGACGAAAAAAATAAATAAATAAAGAAAATAATTTTCAAGAAATTTCACAAAAACAGACTGAAAAATGGACTGAATCCCAGTTGACTTACCACAAGCAGCTAACACTGTAAAGTTGATTTAATTCAATTTCTGAAGACAAAAATAGAAATTAAACCGTTTTTTACAGAATATAGTCGAGTTATGTTGCTTGCGTTCGCTTGCCAAACCGTTAAGAATTCAATCTCTCGAAGACAGAAATTTAAATCTTCTACAAGACAAAACTAATGGAAATAATTGAACCGTGATGCTATTTATCATTAGTCGAAAATACCCTTGAATAGCAAAATTATTTACACAAATTAAGTGACGAAAAAAAAACAAAGACGGCCAAAAGACGAAAAAAATAAATAAATAAAGAAAATAATTTTCAAGGAATTTCACAAAAACAGACTGAAAAATGGACTGAATCCCAGTTGACTTACCACAAGCAGCTAACAGAGTTAGCTCGATAGCTAACGCTACCGAGTTGACTTACCACAAGCAGCTAACAGAGTTAGCTCGATAGCTAACGCTATCGAGCTAACTCTGTCTATCTATGTAGCCATCTGTTTATCCATGTTTCATTCTTTATATTTCTCTCAGTATTTGTCTGTCTCCCTTAATATATATATATATATATATATATATATATATATATATAATTAAAATACATGTCTTAACCCAGAGGCGATAATCTATTTAATGCTAAACCTAATCCTCAAGCCACTATAGCATACCTATAAGCTATATTTCATCAATATACATATCCGAATGAATAAGGAACGAAGAAAAAAAATTAATATTACAACGTCCAAAACATTAATTCAAAACAGTGCTCGATATATAATATATAGAGCTGTGAATATTTATTATAAATTATATTTTAGAACATGTACAATTTTTTTATATATCCACTACAAATAGTACATTTGATTCGACATTGAAACTACAATGTCTCATCAGGTGGTGTGGACAGGAATGAAAAGCCTCTTTTCTTATATTTGGTGACTTGTGTGTGGGATGTTGGTGGGGGTTAGTTATAGGGGAATAAGTCTTGTAAATTGTCCGTTTGAATTTTGAAAAATTGGTGTGGGTAGTAAATATAGTTGATTAATGTGAGTCTTGGAATTTTGTAGACAGATTTAACATTATCAGATAGGATATAAGTTTTATGATCTTGCGACTAGACTTTGTCCTTTGGATTTCTTAGAGGGGTAGAGTGTATATATATATATATATATATGTGTGTGTGTGTGTGTGTGTGTGTGTGTGTGTGTGCAAACTTCCAGCTTTTAAACCAGACCGTGCCTTGTGTCTGGTTTAAAAGCTGGAAGTTTGCACACACACACACACACACACACACACACACACACACACACACACACACACACACACACCAACATATATATATATATATATATATAAATAAAGTTGTCCGAAACCGAGTTTATTAATATTCACATAAAAATTATTATAACTAAAAAAAAACATGCTTAAGTATCTTAATGAACCATTTTGCCATCCAAGAACATTCCTGATGCTGATGTCAGCCTTCAGATGCGTAAACTACACAGAAACTACTTTTTCTCACGTTTACCCCTGATATGAAATGCAATGATTACCTACCATCCGCCCGTGTATTGAATACTGCTGCCACATCTGGTCTGGTGTCCCTGCTATTCTCCTCGGGGTTCTTGACAAAATACAACGAAGAATCTGTAATGGGATCGATACCAACTTGGCAGCCTGGCTGCAGCACTCACTCCCTCTCTCCGGCGTGATGTGGCTTCCCTCTGCCTCTTCTAAAAATACTTTCACGGCTTCTTCTCCGACGAACTTAGATCACTGGTGTCCCCTAGGTATGAATTTGCAAAGAGATGCTATATTATCAACTAGGTCCCACTCTTTTACAGTGAAACAGATAGAATGTCCCTGTAATTTCTACTCTAATAGCTTCTTTTTTCGCACTTCCCGCCTATTGAATTCCCTTCCAAATACTTGCTTCC
>JBBBDQ010000178.1:5220000-5342500 GCA_037127315.1 Ascarosepion bandense
GTTTTCTTTTCTTTTCTTTTCTTTTTTTTTCTTTTCGTTTCTTTTCTTTTTTGTCATCCTACAGAGACAAAACGAATTAACGCTAGAAAAGATCACATTTCCGAACATATTCTACGGTTCGCTCGTCTGTTTTTCCTTGCATACTTTATTCTATTATCGTATATCTTTGTCCTGTATTTTTTCAACAAATACATGACAGTTATTTATTTCGTTTTGTCTTTGTCAAACAGTGCTCTCCGGTGCACAGATTATAGGTTATCAGTCGGTGGACAGATTATTTTTTAGTTGAATTGAGTCGCATAATTCTATGATCCAAATTTATTTCGATAATATGTCAAGTAAAAGAAGGTAACGGTTTTTCTTCTTCGGTCTTCTTGTTTGACCTCTTTCTGCCAACACATCACGTTTAATTTGCTTCTAGCCATTTCTACCTGCTATTCTCATCTAAAATATGCGATGTGACTGTTTCAATTCTCGGCCATTTTTAACATTTTTAGTGAATAAAAGATCTAGATTTAAAATTCAAATGTTAAGCACTGAACTCGTTGATTTTGTTAGAAATTTTAAAAAAGTTCGAATTTACAAACTTTCCTTAACACACACGCAAAAGCAAATCCAAAACAAAACTTGTGAAATGTCACACCTTGATACGAAATATTTTTCGGCAAATAGAAAACTATTAAACATCAAATAGCAAAATTCAAATAATCTTCAATTATGAGAAATAATTTTTTTTACAAGCAGACGCAATGTTTGTTCATCGTCCAATGGAAAAGCCAGAATCACATCCGGGAGTGAATTCCCAAATGACTTTTTCGAGCCCCACAAACGAATTAAAAGGTGAGCCAAGTTCGCCTGTCATCAGAGAGAACATGGCGAGCGTATTAATACGTTCACTTGACAAACGTCAAGCTATTGTTATTATTATCGCTATCTTTCTCTCGCACTTCCATCCTTTTCACCGTTCACCCTTCTGCCTTTTCTTATACTTGATAACTGAACCGAACCCTTTAAGACTGAGCGAATACTTCAGAAATATTCCCACCTAACGATAAAGCTCATACACACACACACGTCCCTACGGTTACAAATTAAGTGCCCCAGAATTCCCAGTTATTTCTGTTTGACTGTAGTTATAAATAACATCTGCGTCTGTATTTTTCTAGCTAAATCATTTTAGTTATTTACATTATACTGCCTGTTTTCATCATCTTGGTCCTTCACGACGTTTCAGCTATTGTACGCCCCGGTTTTATACAGGATCTGTCTATATTTCTGAGATGAGTGAGTTTAATTATTGACACTATTTATATAGTTCGTATTGTCGTTCTCATTTTTGCTGCCATATTCACGATATTTTTTTAAAAATTGAACGCCCTGACTTTTTTAAGGTGATTAGATGTTTTAACTAAATATTTTATTTCGATTACTGGTTTACATTTTTTTGTTGTATGAGTCAAGTCATTTCGAATACTTAGCTATTCCCATTTAACTCAACTCTCTAATTTTTTATTGTCCACCACAACTGTAGCTGGGTATTAAACTCACAATATTTTGGATAATTTTATTGCATCTAAGCAATGCTTTTATCCATTGGATCATATGACCTTGTGAAATGTCAAATTACCAGACAGTTGAAGAAAGTCGGAGCTCACAACGGCCGAGACGTCATGAATATAGCAACCTTATGAGGATAACTGACCGAAAAATGCATATAGTTTAAGCAGTTCATATACCTCGTCTCACATTTTCTCAAAGACCAGTGTGTATAACGGTCGAAACTTCGCGAATATTTCAACAAAGATGAGGACAACAGTAAACACCCTCTTTTATAACTACATCTATATTGCCTCACATCACATTTAGTTTGAGGAAAAGGTCATATCTGGTCAGGTGCTCCTTCTATTCATCTCTAGGTTCTCGACAAAATCAAAATAAAGATCTGCAGTGTAATCGGTTCTGACCTGGCATCTCAACTTCAATCACTTTCTCACTGACAGGATGTGGCTTCCCTCTCTCATTTCTACAAATATTTTCATGGCAATTGCTCCGATCAGCTTATTTTACCTGGCACTTCGTCCACGTGAAGTTACTCGTTCTACAAAACCGACACGCTTTTACCGTTTAAAAAGTCAGACATAACCGTCACTTCGAAGCATGTGAGGATCTAGGAAGTTTTACTGTTTAAATAGTTCGATATAACCACCTTTTTGGAACATGTGAAAACCTAGGAATTTTTAAAGAAAGCTGACACTTTTCCTGAAAATCAGAAAGATATTGACTCAGTGTAATGAATACACTTGAGGGTAAGGCCGAGGAGGTGAAGTCTGTTGCTTTCAGGGAGACTCGCTTGGTCCATGATTATGAGGCGCAGCGGAGGTTACCGGTGATGGTTGACAGATAGCAGTTTCGTTTAGAAATCATTGACATTTACAAGCCACTTCTTACCCCAGTCCAACACTGAGTGTAGAGCCTTCTCAAGATCAGCAGTACTCTTTTCTTTGTTTCTAGCGACATTTTCTTGTCTCTTAATATTTTACTCAACTTCGGGAATGCATTCTTCGACATACCAATTCGCTTTTTGATCTCCGTCTCTCAATTTCCGTCTTCTGTTAGAACACTTCCCAAGTATTTAAATATTTGTATTTGTTTGATTTTAGTATCGGCCACCTGTATTTGGCATTTTTCGGCTGGTCTTTTTGCTGATGACCATGCATTCGATTTTATTTTTTTAGTTTATTTGTAGCCTTTTTTTTTTTTTGTCACTCTCTTCAGGTACTTTCTGTAGGAGGTCGTGAAGTTTGCTTTCCGTGTTGACAATCCGCACTGTGTCATCTTCGTCCTTTATGTTGTTCAAATTGTGGCTTTCGATGACAAATCCTGGCATAACATCTATAGTCCTCAGAATAGTCTCGCTGTATAAGTTGAATAGATCCGCCCGTTTCTATCTTTGTATGTATATCGAATTCGTTGCCTGTCCGTATGCAGGCGGTTTGCTGCCAGTAGAGATTCCTCATTGCTCTTATAACTTTCCCAAATATATCGAGGCTACTGAGCATCTCCAGCAATTCTTTGTAGCGTATTTTGTCGAGCGCCGTCGCACCATCAATAAAACATGGGTACAAGTCCTTCTTCATTTGTATTGCCCTTTCAGAGATCATCCTAATCATAAATATGGCGTTTATTGTTCCAGTGTCTTTGATGAACCCGCACTGTTCCTGTCCTATCTCTGGCCTGATTCTGCTTCTCGCTCTATTGATCAGGATTCTGGCTATCAGTTTTCTAATGTGGCTCATTAAACTGATTGTTCGGTGGAGTTCGCACTCGTTTGCACCTGCCTTTTTATCGATAGCAAAATATTCTATGTCAATTTCTGTCATCCATTCATGTTACACAAAGCCTATGAGTGTTGATTGTTCAAGGTCCTACTTGGATTACTGATACATACATACATACACACATACATACATACATACATACATACATACATAGGCTGACATAGATAGATAGATAGATAGATAGATAGATAGATAGATAGATAGATAGATAGATAGATATCATTTTTTGTCATCAAAAGAAAGCTTTTAATAATTATTTCTTTTCAATTTCGGTCATCAATCTCCTTATTCAATTATTCGCCTCTGCACGTATGGGTTTATTGTTTTAAGTTCTTAGAAAATCAATAGATAGATAGATAGAAAGATAGATAGATAGATAGATAGATAGATAGATAGATGTAAATATTCTTCATCACATAAACCATTGTGCCAATTTCTTTTCAAATGTTCTTGTCATCTAGAAGTTTACCCAATTATTTCTCTCTGCATCTATGTCGTTATTGTTCAAGCCTATTTTTGGGCTCCTCTCTCTCTCTATATATATATATATATAATTTATCTAAACTTATTTATAATGGAACTTTGTCTGTGTGTCGGTTATCTAATGGCTGAACCGATTTTCTTGAAATTTTACAGTTGTACTATAAGCGTCTGCGAGTATTCTTAACTAGGTTTTGTGTCGAGGCACTCGATTTTTTATGGACTTTCAAATCAAAAAGTTAGATTTCTTCAATAACTAATTGTTGATTTGAGTTCAGCATATACATCTGCACAGAAATAATGCTATTTTGGATAAATTTGAAAAGGGAAAAGCCTTCGGGACCTAAAACGAAAAGTTACCGATATATTATAACTGATTAGAAAATATCAAAACAAAATATTAAATATAACTCTTTATTTGAAATATTTTACTTGCGGGTATTTCAAACTTTGTAATTTAAGTTAACATTAATAGGAACTGAAAAAACATACGATTTAAGTAAGAAAATCAGGTACTGAAAATTTAATTAAATTGTAAATAAAATGGCGTCATTTGCATTGAGTACTTTATACCCATGGTTAGTGTTCTTGAGTTAAAGTTTGAATGTCATTACCTAATATCATGTCAGCATGAATATCCTTGGGGATTACACACGTCTTCTGCTACTACCACGATACCATAAGATCCGCATGTTTGCTAATAGATTTATTCGAATTTTTCTTTGAGGAGTGAAAAGTTATTTTATCCTGAAGATAATAGATGCAGTTTTATTACCCTTTTTTCCCCGTTTAAATTTGAGTTATAGTTCCTTACAAAATCTCCTCATTCTATTTATCTCCAAATATCCCCCTGTGTCTTAGTAGCATTATTGCCTTGCTTAAAGCAAATTAATTAAAATAGAATAATTAACGTGCTATTTTGACTAGACAAATCTATCCAGGTCTTTGTAAGATTACTGGCTAGTTTGTATAAAACCTATTTTTGCCATTACATTACTGATTTGTCTAGCCTTGAAGAAAAAAAACAAAACATTTCAATCACTATATCTAAGCCAGACAACGAAATCTTCAGCCACCGGGTTTGACTATATTCAACGCTACCGACATAATAAACTTCTATACTGACAACATGCCGCTACATCGCCTTTATTGAACAACCAAGCCCACTTGGTTGAATTAATCCTTTTTGGCGAACACGCCACCAAGTTGCCTGTTGCCGGTGTATCTCCAACGTCACCACCAACACGCAGTCCTTTCTCTTCGTTTTCCTGACCACTCAAACACAAAGAAACACATTCTACAGAGTCAAAAAGATTTGGCCAGTCAACGTAACGGCTTGTAATTGCCCCAACTCTATCTTGACCTCAACCTAACCAGGTCTTTGAGCAGACTTCTAGAGGCAAGTGAGTAATTCTGTGTCAACTCTCAAATGATATAGACAAGGCAGAGAATAATAAATACGTCAATCAAATCGTACTCGCTATTTGGTGGGGGGATAAAAGAAAAAAAGAAAAGAGATCAGTGCAAGGCAAGTTAGAAAATCCATTTTATTGACCGCAGCTTTCTTTGTAGATTGTTCCGAGGAAATTTTTCGAGAAAACTGTTTGAAAGGCGATATGTTGTCAACTTGGGCCTAAAAACAGTTTAGCCTGTAGAACAGCATACAGTTTCAAAACATTGCATTAGTTTTAAATTGCAATACTTAGTACTATCTACCCTAGAATTTTTGGGACAAACAAACTGATGTGTATTTTATTTATTTCATCAAACTTAATATGCCGAATGTCCAGTAAGAAAATGGTAAATTGAGAACCAAAATTATTTATCTATCATAATTCATGTACATACTGAACCATTATGAAAAACTGTTTCAAAAGCGTGATAATTTCACATTAAACCTGAAAACATTTTAATATGTAGTACGGCGTACAGTTGCAAAATATCTCATTAGTTTAGGCATTGTCTATATTTCTGAGATGAGGTAATGGTAAACAAGTAACTTACACGGTTAGAGAGAGAGATAACTCTTGACTTTCAGAAGAGATTCTAAGCAAGGAAATAAGAATGATATACCATAGTGATCGTAATAAAGGGTTCGGTTCGAAATTCCTAGCACCTGAAGAAGGCCGGAGCGTACAACGGCCAAAACGTCGTATAAATAGCAATAAAGATGAGGAAGATAGTCCGAATATTGTAAATGCTGTAAATCTCATTAGTTTTTTTTTTTACATTATGATTCCTAGAGTTTTGGTACAAACAAACAAACCTGTATCTTTTTAATTGTCATTAAACTAAATTAACAGGGTGCTTAATAAAAAGTGCTCAATTTGGAAATAAATTTATTTAGCTATTATGATACATGAACAAAGTGAACAATCATCCTATATATATATATATATATATATATATCCGAGTGAATAAGGAACGAAGACACATTTTTTACAACGTCCAAATCATTAATTTAAAACAGTGCTCGATATATAATATATAGAGCTGTGAATATTTATTATAAATCATATTTTAGAACATGTACAAAATTTTATATATCCACTATATATAAAATTTTGTTCAAATATATATATATATATATATATATATATATATATTTGTACATGTTCTAATATATATATATATATATATATATATATATATATATATTTGTACATGTTCTATATATATACATATATATATATATATATATATATATATATATATATATATATATTAGAACATGTAAAAATATGTATGCGTTGTAGTGCATTGGATATCGGCTCGGAACGATAAATCGGGGAGCCGAGTTCGAATTCCAGCCGAATTCATTGCATTCACTTACGCGCAAATACCCTTGGGAAAGGTATTAATCCGTCTCTTCGCTCCAGTTATGGGTTAAATAACAGGACAGATTGGGTTCTATAGCCTTGGTCGTCAACCAGTTGAAAGCAATGGCAACCTACTGCGAGATATTCCTCTGCCCAGTCAGTCATGTCTCTTTCGAGACATGATCGCCCAAGCGTGCATCACGTATGGCACTTAACTGACTGACTGACAAAATTTTATATATCTCCTATGTATAAAATTTTGTACGAGTTCTAAATTATAATTCATAATATATATATATATATATATATATATATATATATATATATATAACACTTTTAAAAACATCAATAGTCTCATTATTTTACACAAAATATTAAGAGAAATGTATACAAAATAAATGGAAAATTTATAACATTACTAACGGCAGTAACAAAGAGAATAAACCTTATCAATTATAATTGTGGCTATTAATTCTTATATATCTACCTTCCAATCTTAACAATAACAAAATAATTACATCCACATCCATATCTATTAATTATATGGCCAGAACTAAAAATACCCATCACAATAATAATTCTATGAGCTATATATAAATAAATATTTATATTTGCTCCTCACAATACACTGAAGAATCTTTCAGAAAGCTAAGCATCGCATCTATATACACAAAATAATCTCATACTAAAGAATTTATCGAATTCAATAGTCGTGCATCAATATAAATCAATCACAACCTTGACCTAAAGAATTCCATATGTATTAAAAGAAAAATAATGAACATAGAACAAAATTTTTGAGAGCGCATCTATTGAAACTTTTCAAAATAAAAATAAAAATAAAAAGGCCCAGATTATACATTACTACAACAATGTTGAAAATTAAAAAAAAAAATATTGAATTCATAAGATTTTATTTTATTTTCCTAACTTTATCATATTCATCACCTTTCGGACGTTGTATGATGCGGCCTTCTTCAGCACGCATTTGCTTGTAATTTTGAACTGAGGTCATTATTTAGTCTACGCTTGTAAATTTTAAAAATTCAAAATTCAAACAAATATCACTAGAAGAATTATCGGCGCGCACAACGGTCAAAACATCGTGAATATAACAATAAAGTCGGAAAAATATGAATAGTTTAAATAGTCACAATAATTCATTTTATGAAGATAAACAGATTATTATTCATGCAAAATCAATTCCTTACATTAGAGTTGATAAAGAACAAAACGTATCAGGAAATAATAAACAACAGTGTGAGAAATATATTCACATAGCTTAGCGCTTAAGCAGTGAAAGGAAATTATCAAACATAACAAGACATACCTGGTATAGGAAAAACAATTTATTTGTCTTGCAAAAATATGCTGAATTTTGCTGCTACAGTGTAGCTTGGTATAGTCTCCTTTCTCTGCTTAGCTTGGTATAGTATCCTCCGTCTAGGAGTGGGATGAAAAAGACACAAGGAACTGCGATCCGCGACGTACATGAACTTTCTTCTGGGTCAGCTTCTTTCACAGTTTCTTATCTTGGTATAAGATGATAGTGCTTAGAGAATTTTTCTCTAGGCAGGCAAGGCTTTGCCCATAGGGTATCCTTTTTAAGGTAAGAAGGGTAACAAGAGATTTTCTCTGTTACAAAGTTGTGGCATTAGCCTAAAAGATTACAAAGAATTGGTAAGATGGTCTCGATATAGCGAGACAAGTGGGCGCCAATTTAGGCCCTGCTGCAACAAAAATCCGGAGCGGCACAAATACGTCCGATACTGTTCGTGCTAGCTGAAAAAAGGAGAGAACAAAACCATCAGAAAAAAAACATAAAACCTCTGGTAAAGCCCGCCTAAAGTTCAAAACGAGGTTCGGGTTAAATCAGCCAATCAGGAGACCCGTTACATCTGTAAATTTCCGACAACAGTTTTCCTTTTGTCTTTGTATATATATATATATATATACTAGTAGTAGTATAGCCCGGCGTTGCTCGTGTGTAATGAAAGCTTTAAAACTAATCCATGGTCCTGGAGCTGGTATCGTTATCAAATAAGTTTTTCGTCATAGACTGAGTTTTGAAAGCTAAATAAGTCCTCTGAGTAAATGTTATCATGGCTGAGACTAAGAACTACAATTATACCTACTTAGAACCAAACCCGAAGCAAAAACTAAAATAAAAATGGCTGAAAAAATACAGACATACAGGCAGATAAACAGACACACATACACACACACACACAAATATCTTACCTTTTATCTATCTATCTATATATATATATATATATATTATCGATTTTCTGCACTATTGTAAGAACTGCAACTTTGAAATTTCTGAATATCGTTTCTTATGCCTTTGTCTATGAGTGTATCAAATTTGATTAAAATCAGACCACTCCTTCTATAACCCGATTTTTTCGATTATCGGTTTTCGATATTTTTCGGGGGTACCTAGACACAAAACCTAGCTAAGAACATTTGCAGACGCTTTTAGTACAACTGTGTAAATTTTCAAGAAAATCGGTTCAGCCGCTTCGGTGTCTATAGATAACCGACACATACACACACAGACACACATACATACATAGACATTGTTCCATTTATAAATATGTTTATATATATATATATATATATATATATATATAGAGAGAGAGAGAGAGAGAGAGAGAGAGAGAGAAAGAGAGAGCAGAGAAAAGTGGGAGAGGGAGAGAGAGAAGGAAACTCAGTACATAATTAAAATAAATCCATTATTTATTTCGGCAATTGTAAATATGACAGACTGCTTTGTCAAACCCGAAAAATCAAATCTTACATATCTTCTTCTTCTTCTTCTTCTTCTTCTTCTTCTTCTTCTTCTTCTTCTTCTTCTTCTTCTATGTGCCCTGTCCCTTCAGGATGTAGGCGATCATGGTTCTCTACGTCTCCCTATCCCTTGTGGTTCTTAGTATGTTTGCTCCTGTTACACCTATCAACCCCCGTTCCGTCATTCACCTGCTCAGGCCCTGCAAATATGTTATCCGCTGCCTTCCTCTGTCTCTTTTTCCTTCTATCTGGCCTGTCAGTATCAGGTTCTCCAAGCCCTCCTTCCTTATTGCATGTCCCAGGAACTTCAGTTGTCTCTTCCTGATGCTCAATATTAATTTCCTTTTTGTTGCCATTCAGAATATTCCAAAAATTGCACATTGAGGAAATAAGGTTATACAAAAGGTTACAGACGTGAATTTGATACAGAGTGTCCCACAAAAAAAATAAAAAAAAATAAAAATAAAAATTACATTTTATATTCGATGAACAAATTTGACTAACATATATAAATATTTTTTTAAGTTAGATTTTATATTCGATGAACAAATTTGACTAATATATATAAATATTTTTTAAGTTAAACAAATCTACCATTTGTGTTTTTGCTGTTATAATCTGTGTGAAACAACTGTAACGGAAAGTATAAAAATAAAATTGACTGCTAAATTTCCTGTTTTTTTTTTTTTTTTTTTTTTGTTGTTGTTGTTGTTGTTGTTGTTGTTGTTGTTGTTGTTGTTGTTGTTGGTTGAGTGGATGTGCGTGGTGGTCCAGTGGATATCGGCTCGGAACAAGAAATCGGAGAGCCGAGTTCGAATTCCAGTTGAATTCATTGCATTCACTTACGCGCAAATATCCTTGGGAAAGGTATTGATCCGTCTCTTCCTTCCAGTTATGGGTTAAATAGCAGGGCAGATTGGGTTCTATAGCCTTGGCTGGCAACCAGTCTACCGAAGACAACAACTGCAACCTACTGCGGGATAATCTTCTGCCCAGTCAGTCATGTCTCTTTCGAGACATGATCGCCAAGCGTGTTTCACGTATGGCACTTAACTGACTGATCTGGTTGAGTGCCCCCGCTATTTACCTCGGGGTTCTTGACAGAATCCAACGAAGAATCTGTAATGTGATCGATACTTACTTGGCAGCTCGGCTGCAGTCGCTATCTCACCGGCGTGACGTGGCTTCCCTCTGCCTCTTCTATAAATATTTTCTCGGCTTCTGCTACAATCAACTTAGTTCACTAGTGCCTCCTAGGTATGAATTTACACGAGCTTCTAGATTAGCAACTAGGTCCCACTCTTTTACAGTGAAACCGATAAAATGTATCCGTAATATCTACTCTAACAGCTTTTTTACTCGCACCTCTCGCCTGTAGAATTCTTTTCCATATACTTGCTTCCCCAACAGCTATAATCTCGAGGGAATTTAAATGTAAAGTCAATAGACATCTCCTATCTCACTAAATCGCATCCCTTCTCTCAAGCTCTTTTTTAATCTATTCCATCCCCAACCTCGGTATCCTCATCCGTCTATTACCCTCCTCCTGACATTTTCTGTAAATGACCCCTCTTTCTTATCACTTTCCCCTATGTAACCCCTTGCGCAGCAGTGGCAGTAGAATACCTTGATTGGGGTGATTTGATTTTAAAATATCTTTCTTCGGGCACGTTTTTGAACTGACATATCGCTTACGAAAGCAAATAATTTTGATTTAGTATCGGGAAGATTTCGTCTTTAAGTTGTAAGATTTCCCCGTGATATCGTGAGTTAACATAATCATAGGGGAGGCATCACTTTCAGAACGGCCCACATATGATAACCATATATTTTTGGAGGTCGGTAGAGGATGTAAGTGCGTGTAAGCGCGTTCCTCTCTCTGTGAATTTGTCTGTATGCTTTCGCATACAATGCAGGAATTATAATCAGGCTAACCCGGTAGAAATATATAAATATCACAATGCCACGGCTTAATTATATTCGCAAGAAATAATTGCATTTACATTGACTGGAGTTAAAATATCAATAATTTGTCAAATAGAATATTATTTCCAAGTCAAATATTGTGCAGAGACAAAGATAAACGCGTCATGAATATTCGGCCTTCATTAGTCCATAAATTTAAAGATTTTTCTTTACAAAATTAAACCTTTCGAAATTTTTTACTCCATTCTAATTTATATTTTTTAAAATTTTAAAATTCAATAATATAAGGAAAACTACAGATTGAGCCAATCGCAAAAACGTGCATTAAATCTTTACATGAGATGACTTCTTGCTCTTATACATTTTAAGATTGGTTTTATTATATTAATTCTTATTCACCATCATTATCCATTTCTATTTCGTTTTCTTTCTTTTCTGAGCTTTTACTTCATCATCACTTTCTTTTCTTTATCATTTTCTTTTCCTCGTTAATTTTTCCCTCTTTTTTTTGCTTCATCTTCTTTTATTCATTATCTTCTTTTTCTTCTATTTTTTCTTTCTCTTTTCTCTTTTTTCATCATTTCCTTCTAATGTTTTTCTTTCTCTCTTTTTTATCATTTCCTTTTACTTATTTCTCTTTCTTTTTCTCTCTTTTTTCTGTCTTATTTCATCATTTTCTTCTATTTCTTTTTCTTCTTTTCTATCTTTTTCATCGTTTTCTTCTACTTTTTCTCTCTTTTTTTATCATTTCCTTATACTTCCTTTTCTTCTTATTCTCTATTTTTCATCATTTTCTTCGATTTCTTTTTTCTTTTTTCTGTCTTTTTACATCATTTTCATCTAATTCATTTTTTTCACACATTCTTCACAATTTCCTTTTACTTTTTTCTTCCGTATCCATTTTTTTAATCATTTTCTTCTATCTTTTGTCATCTATTTTCTGTCTTTTTTCATAATTTCTTTCTACTTCTTTTTTCTTTTTCGCGCTTTTTCATCATTTTCTTCTAGTTCATTTTCTTCTTTTTTTCATTTTTGTCATTTTCATCTACTTCTTTCTCTTCTTATTTTTCACTTTTTCATTTTCTTCTACTTTATTTTTTTCTTTATTCTCTTTTTTCGTCATATCCTTAGACTTCTTTTTCTCTCTTTTTCATTATTTTCTTCGATTTCTTTTTCTTCTTTTTCTGTCTTCTTCATCATTTTCTTCGATTTCTTTTTTTCTCCTTTTTCATTATTTTCCCCTACTTCTTTTTCATTCTATTTTTCACCATTTTTTGCTTCTTTTTCTTCTTTTTTTTTATTTTTCGACATTTTTCTACTTTTTTCTTTTTTCTGTTTTATTTCAGCATTTCTTTCTATTTCCTTTTCTTCTTTTTCTTCTTTTTCTCGCTTTTTCATCTTTTTTCTTCAACTTTTTTGTCTTTTTTTTTCATAATTTCTTTCTAATTATTTTTCTTCCCTTTCTCTCTTCTACCTCTTTTTTCTTTTTCTCCCTTTTTTCATCATTTCCTGCTACATCTTTCTCTTCTATTTATTATCTTTTTCGACATTTTTCACTTCCTTTTCTTTTTTTTTCTGTCTTATTTCATCATTTCCTTCTACTTCTTTCTCTTCTGTTCTCTTTTTTTTTCGTCATTTTCTTCTAATTCTGTTTTATTCTTTTTTGTTTCATAATTTTCTTTTACTTCATTTTCTTTTTTTTATGATTCTCTTCTACATCTTTTTCTTTTCTTCTATTTTTCATTATTTTGTTCTACTTCTTTTTCTTGATCTTCAAATTTTTCTCCTTTTTCTTCTTTTAACGTTCATAAACATCATCTTTTTCTTAATCACCATTATTTTTCATTTCGTTTTTTTTCTTTAATCTCTTTATTTTTTCTCATTTTCTTCTTATTTTTATCATCTTATTCTCGGGCTTTTTCTTCTTTTTTTCAGTATGATCTTATTTTACTTCATTTTCTTTCTTATTTTTTACATCAAATTTATTTTTCTTCATCTTCTTTTTCTTTTTCATTGTATTCATCTTTTTATTTTTTTCTTGCCTCTTTTTGTTCATCATCGTCTAATTTTTCTGTTTCATTTTTTACTTTTCTGAGATCTTTCTTTTCTTTCCTCAAATTTTATTTTTTTATCATGGTGCTTTTTTTTCTTTCTTTTTGATTTTCTTCTATTATTTTTCACTCTTTTTTTCAAAATGATCAACTTCTACTTTTTCATCATCATCTTATTTTTCTTTTCCTTTTTCTTGTTTTTCTCACCTTCTTTTTCGTCATCCTTATCTTCATTTTCTCCTTTTCCTTCTTTTTTTCTTTTTTCCTCTCCTGTTTTTCATCATCATCTTTTTTTTCTTATCATCATTTTCTTTTCTTCTTCTTTTCCTCTCTTTTTTTATTATCTTCATAATCTGATAACTGTCCTCCATTGACTTGAAGCAACATAAATGAAGTTTCACAGAAGGAAGCTGAGATTGCCTTAGAGAGAACAGGCAAGCAAAGACGAAAAAAGGAGGGAAAAAAACAAGAAAAAGGAAAAGAAAAAGAAGATGATGATGAAAAAGAAGTTGATCATTTTGAAAAAAGAGTGAAAAATAATCGTAGAAAAGTAGAAAATAAAAAAAGATTAAGTAAAACGAAAGAAAAACAAAAAGAAAGAAAAAAAAAGAAAAAAATTTGAGGAAAGAAAAAAGAACTTAAAAAACGTAAAATATTGAAATAGAAAAAATTAGACGAATGATGAAGAAAAAGATGAGAGGAAAAGTGAAAAAATAAAATAAAACGATGAATACGATGAAGAAAAAATTAATTTAATGTAAAAAATAAGAAAGAAAATGAAAATTTAATGAAAATAAAAACAAAAGTGTAAATATATACATAACACCAGGAAGAGACAGTAGAAAATGTAAGAAGGTTTAAAAAATCTTATACTTACAGGATGTGCGTCGTGGTGCATTGGATATCGGCTCGGAATGAGAAATCGGAGAGCCGAGTTCGAATTCCAGCTGAATTTATTGCCTTCACTTACGCGTAAATACCCTTGGGAAAGGTATTAATCCGTCTATTTCTTCCCGTTATGGGTTAAATAACAGGAGAGAATGGGTTCTATAGCCTTGGTCATTAATCAGTCTACCGCAGAAAGCAATGGCAACATACTGCGGGATAATCTTCTGCCGAGTCAGTCATGTCTCTTTCGAGACATGATCTCCCAAGCGTGTATCACGTATGGCACTAAACTGACTGATACATAGAGGACAGATTGAATCCAACAGAGACAGAGGAAATTAAAGCATGACATACTTAGCGAGCTTGGTTAAATAGATGGCGGTACAGATTTTAAGAAAATATCCTAAGACAAAATTTATTAAAAGCTACAAATAACAAGACGAGCCATGACCGTCTACGTCATGAGTGGGTGGGGCATCCTATAACTAAAGAGAATCTTTAATTATGTTCTTTAATCTGAAGATTTTATTCAGCTGTGCTGTAGATAGGTATGGAAGAGACAACTCTCTGGGTCAAATTGTTGGATTCAAACAGAGCTTTCTTTACTGGGCCGTGTGTCCTTGAGTGTCTCAATACTTGTCTACATTAGAGGTCTATAATATTTGTACCTAGTATGTTTTGGATAATAATTAAGAGAGACAATATTAACCTGTTAAAACAAACTTTATTTAACTTCGTCTACATTCTTGTGTGAGTCACTTGTGGCTGGCTAAAATGTCCGCTGGAGGGAGTAGCACGTGTGACTGGTATGAAATCTTTTGAGGAACTAAAAAAATAGCTGAACTGCAACTAGTTATTGGTCAGTAGGGATGGGCCAGAGAGGGAGAAAGAGAGGGAGTGAGAGATGAAGGGATTTCTGGGATAGCAGTTCTTGACCTAGGTGGAAGCACATGGAGAATAGGAGGGAGAAGAAGACAAAGTTAATATATTTAGGTAAGGGCGTACTACAGGTAAAGTAAAATAAACAACTTCGAGAGTTGAGTTAAAGGGAAATAATAGATATTGCGACATCTGGAAGAGTTAAGACTTGCGGAAGTAAAATAATATACCACGGTTAACGAAATAAAGGCTCCAGTCCAAAAATCTAATCACCTGAAAAAGGCCGAAATTTCATGTATATACAAATACAAAATTTTTTCATGGCTTCTGCTCCGACAAACTTAGGTCACTGGTGCCCCTGCCACAAGAATTTAATCGTGCAAACAAACTGGCAACACGGTGCTTCTTATCCCGCACTTCTAGCCGGTGGAACTCCCTTCCGCATACTTGCTTTCCTGAAGGCTACAACTACCAAGAATGTTAATGCAATATCAATTCCTATCTCTTATCCACTTTACTCCAATCCTTTCTACATCAACCTGTATATCTTTTTTTTTTTATAAGCGTTTCACCCCGAGCAAGGCATGTCACTGCCACAACTGCGCAGGCGGCTACATAGAGTGGAGAAAGGATGGTTAAATATAGGAAATGTCAGAGGGTGGGTGATAGGCGGGTAAGGATACCGAGAATGAGTGTTGGGTAGATGAGAGTGTTCTGAGAATAATTTGGAGTTAGTTTGATAGGAGGTGTCTATTGACCCTACATTTAAACACCTGGAGATTGTAACTGTCGGGAAAGCAGACTTGTGGAAGAGAGTTCCACAGGCGGGAAGTGCGAGAAAAGAAGCTGTTGGAGTAGAAATTACGGTTACATCTTATTTGTTTAACTGTAAACGGGTGGGACCTAGTTGCTAATCTAGTATCTCGTGTAAATTCGTGCTTAGGCGGCACTAGTGATCTAAGTTCATTGGAGCAGAAGCCATGAAAGTACTTGTAGAAGAGGCACGGGGAATCCACATCACGCCGGTGAGAGAGTGGTTGCAGCCGGTCTGCCAAGTCAGTATCAACCACGTTTCCTTTCTCTCTTCTTTCGCAACTGTCTTCAAACCTGTGAGCCTATCCTTCTCTTGTCCTTTTTCTGACAACCCCTGTAATTGGTTCGTCATTTTCTTTACTCTCCTCCTGTCTAAACTTTTACTATTATGTATTCCCCTGAGCATCAGTGATGATACCGCCTTGCTTGGGTTGAAACGATTTAAAAAATGGTAACAAGATGAGGACAGCAGTCCTAACAATTTAGATAGTGTAAAGAATTACAATACCTTATTTCAGAAATATAGACAAATCCTGAAGAAGTTCCGGAATGTACAACGAAAAGTCAACAAAGATGATGACAAGAGACCGAACAATGTAAATAATGTAGATAATTAAAATATCTCATTTCAGAAATATAGTCGAATCCTGAAGAAGGAGCCAAAAAATCATAAATATGAAAGCAAATATGTGGGCAACAGTCCAAACAATGCAAATTGTAAATATAGGAATATAGACAGATCCTGAAGAAGCCCGGAGCGTACACCGGCCGAAACGTCAGGATATGGCAACAAAGATGAAGACAACATTCCGAACAATATAAATAATTACAGTACCCCATCTCGGAACTATAAACAAATCAGATTGTCCTGGATTTGCTATTTATTCAGTCAGTCAGTAAAGTGCCATACGTGATACACGCTTGGGCGATGATGTCTCGAAAGTGACATGATTGACTGGGCAGAAAATTATCCCGCAGTAGGTTGCAATTACTTTCTGTGGTAGACTGGTTGCGCATCAAGGCTACAGAACCCAATCTGTCCTATTATTTAACCCATAACTGGAGAGAAGAGACGGATAAATACCTTTCCCAAGGATATTTGCGCGTAAGTGATTGCAAGGAATTCGAACTCGGCTTCCCGATTTTTCATTCCGTGCCGATATCCACTGCTTCACGACGAACATTTGCTGAGAGAATGCGACAGCACATAGCTGACCGCAAGTTCAGCTCCAAGGACTATTGGAGGATTTGTAAACGAGTGCTCAACAATAGGAAATCCTCAATACCTCCTTTAATCCATGGATTTGATGTTCTCACGTCATCTGCGGAGAAAGCTGAGTGCTTTGGCCGCAGATTCTCATCCAACTCCACATTCGACTCGTCCGGAGTGCACCCACCCGACTTCCCTATTAGAACTGAGGCCAAACTGCACGACGTATATATTACCCCGACAATAATATCCAGAGTAATTTCAAAACTCGACCCCCATAAGGCGTGTGGAGACGATGGAATCCCGGTGATAGTCCTTAAGAGGTGTGCCCCTGAACTTTCCCCTGTCCTCTCTAAACTGTTTAACTACTGCCTTTCTGCTTCCTGCTTTCCTGCATGCTGGAAATTCTCCTCAGTCGTTCCTGTCTTTAAGAACTGTGGTGAACCCTCGGACCCATCCAACTATCGCCCTATCAGTCTTCTACCAATATTCGGGAAGGTGTTCGAGGCTATAATCAATGCTGAAATAGTTCATCATCTCACCGCCAACAAACTGTTCTCCGACAGGCAATATGGATTCCGATTTGACAGGTCCACAGCCGACCTGCTAACAACTGTAACGGAGTACATGCTACAGGCCCTTGATGAGTCTGACGAGGCTCGCGCGGTTGCTCTGGATATCTCCAAGGCTTTCGACAGGGTTTGGCACCCTGGCCTCCTATGCAAACTACGCGGTTATGGTATTACCGGTCGCCTGCTTGACCTAATTCAATCTTTCTTAAATAACCGCAAAATGAAGGTCGTTCTGAATGGGCGTGCCTCTTCGTCCTACAGCACGAATGCTGGTGTCCCACAAGGCTCTATCCTGGGCCCGACGCTCTTCCTTATTTTCATCAACGACCTCCCAGATGAGATCAAGTCCCAAGTAGGCATCTACGCAGATGACACTACAATATACTCCCGCTCCAGTAAGAAACCTGTCGTGGCGGACAGACATAATCTCGCTGCTGACCTTGAGCGGGATCTACACTCTATGGTGAACTGGGGCAAGAAGTGGCTTGTCAACTTCAATTCCTCTAAGACCAAGCTGTTGTCTGTCAACCATTACAGGCAACCTCTTCTGCCTCCCATAAGCATGGACCAGATGATTCTCCCGGAGAGTAATACACTACGCCTCCTCGGACTTACCCTGTCCTCAGACCTCAAATGGAAGCACTATATTGAATCCATAGCAAAATCTACTGCTAAGAAGATTGGGTCACTATATCGATCCAGGATGTTTTTTCCACCTGAATCCATCCTGCATATATACAAGTCAACCATCCGTCCGTGCATGGAGTACTGCTGCCATTTATGGTCAGGTGCCCCTGCCGTTCTCCTCAGTGTTCTTGACAAGCTCCAAAGGAGAGTCTGTAATGTGATAGGTACTGATCTGGCGACTCGACTGCAGCCACTTTCCCATCGTCGAAATGTGGCCTCCCTCTGTCTCTTCTATAAATACTTTTATGGCTTCTGCTCGGATGAGCTTAAGTCACTGATGCCTCCTCTACAGGTGTTTACCCGTGCAACCAGACTGGCAACTGGGTCCCACCCATTCACAGTCAGGTTAGCCAAACGCAGACGACAATTCTACTTCTGCAGCTTCCTCTCTCGCACTTCCCGCCTGTGGAACTCACTCCCGTATTCTTGCTTTCCTGACTGCTATGACCTCCAGAAATTCAAAAGCAAAGTTAATACTCACCTACTAACCACTGGACTCTAGCTCTCTCCCCTCCCCTGTATAATCTTCACGTTCTCTCCGCCCATGTCATTGCACCTGCTTTCTCAGCTTTCTATTGTTCCTTTCTAACTAGCTTGTACTCCTCACTCTTTTCTAATTAATCTTTCTACATTTATGTAACCCCCTGCCCATCAGTGGCGTTTCTGCCTTGCTCGGGGTGAAATGATTAAAAAAAAACAAAAAAAAAACATCCAAATAATTATATATATATATATATATATATATATATATATATATATATAGTCATCCACAGACAGATCTGTTTCGCTTTATCACAGCTCATCAGTACTGTTAGACTCCGAGCCGATATCTACTGCTCCACGACAAACATCCAACTAATTCTACATATATATATATATATATATATATATATATAGTCATACACAGACAAATCTGTTTCGCTGTATCACAGCTCATCAGTACTGTTAGACTCCGATTGCTTTTAACCCAGGAGGGAAACCCGACCGAATTGGCGTCAGTCGGCGATTGTACCACTGAGCTACGGGCGCTCGCTATTTATTCACAAAAATCAAAAACAGGTTGACCGCTGTTTACTACCGTTTATTATGTTGCCTTCAATATCTTCTAACAATTTTTTAATTTCCCCCTCATCATTAGACCCAGAAATCGCAACACATTCATGTTAGTGTCAATATTTGCTTTCTAGGTTCTATTTTCCTTATACTTCCATGTTGTTGATCACATTTTGATCTTTAGTTATTATGAGGCGGAGTATCGATTTCAGAAGAGCGATTTTGAGATAACTTCTTCTATGTTACGTGACACTTCCGAACGATATTGATCATGGCTCTCCACAATTTCCAATCATTTGTAGTTTTAATGAAGTTTGTATTATTTTTCTCTGTCACTTTTACCTTCAAACTGTCGTGTGAGTATCAAATTTTCCTAGCCATCTATCCTAGGTCTATTACAGACTTTTCAAATTTCAATTGTCTCTTTCTGATGTTAAATATAATGTCATTTGTTTTCATTATTTTTATTGTTCAAACTATTGTTCTCATTATTATTGCCATTATTACTACTATGTACGCTCCGACCTTCTTCAGGAGCTAAGAATTTCGAACCGAACCCTTTATTACGATCACTGGTTTATATAATTCTCATTCCATTTGCGATGCCATTTCCGGTAGCTGTGTAATTATCTCCCTTTAACTTAACTCTCTAAGTTATTTGTTCACCACTGCTGTTGCCTGATGGAAACATAGCCCAGTAGATATACACATTGGTTAGTTCCAGTGATTTGAACCAAAAAGTTGTGAGTTCAATATCAGGCGACAGATGAATAAATAATTTAGCTAATTAGAGGGAGATAACTATGTGGCTACCAGAAGTGGCATCATAATAAAGGCTTCTGCTGAAAAATTCCTATCACCTGAAGAAAGCCGGAGCGTATACTGGTGGAAACATCGTCGTAATAATGGCAATGAAGATGAACAATGTTAAATTGTGTAAATACTACATTATCTCAGAAGTATAGACAAATACCTTTCCTTTTTCTTTTTTGCTTTTACAATTTTTTACCTAATACAAAGCCCCGATGACACTCAATGTAGAGTGATGGTGTGTGGAGTTTTATTAGCGGTAGGAAAGGTAGTTAAGAGTATATAGATGAAGCAAACATTAGGAGGAATAAGAAACCCAATCTTGAACAGAAAAAGGGATAAACCTATACTCTAGTTCAAACGAACGTGAAGGAGAGTTAATCAGGCTATATACGAACATGTCTACTCCTATTATTAATTCCATTTTCTCTAAATCCTCCTGATTTCTCACAGATTCAGTCCATAATAATCTCACCATCGTTCTCTGATAACCACATTTGAAGTGTTTGAAGTCTCCTCTTTGTGAGGATATTGTCTAGTATTCACTGCCATAAGGGACACTACTGTTGAATAACAGGCAATTTTTTTTGTTTGTTCCTGACGAATGTTTTCCTGATTCATAATTCTTTGTTTAGCTTTTGGAAGGCGATCCTAATGTCTTTTCAGGTTTAAAGGTCACCCTTTATGTCCTCTGCGAAAACGCTTTCAGATATTCAAATTGGAGTAAGTACGTGATTTTTGTATCTCGCATTCGAAATTTGTATGTTAGGTGGTTCTTTTAAAGACACAGTCACACTTCTAATTCTTTTTCTTTCTACTCTGATCATTTCATTGTTCCCATGCTACTACATGGTATACACAGCGTCCTAATTTAAAATGACATCTCTGTTGCCACAAATCTCTTTTCATTTAAATAGTCAGATAGGGGATTTGATATTACATGGCATTTAAACACTCATTTCTTTCTTACTAATAAAATCCTCCTGTTTATTAATATAAATATTTTAAATATGAACAGCGATCTTATTTTTCTGTGTCATGTCCCTTCAAGATATTAGTAATCATTACTTTGTACTATGTAGATTTTACAAGTTTTTCTCTTTTTACTATCTGTTCCTGAAAACTGTTCTGCCATCCGTTTAACCCGAGAACACTAACTATGGGTATATGGTACCCAACGCAAATGACGCCATTTTAATTACAATTTAATTAAATGTTCAGTACCTGATTTTGTTACCTAAATAATATTTTTTTAGTTCCTTTTAATGTTAACTCAATGTACAAATTTTGAAGTGACTGCATGTAAAATATTTCAAATAAAGATTTATATTTAATACTTTTTGATATTTTTTAAAATCGGGCATGATAACCCATGGTTAGTAGTGTAACTTTATTTGATGGTTAGTGTTCCAGGGTTAACCAAGCTTGATAGGTAATTACACGCTTTCTTCCGGTCAGTCTTTATTTCTTCAATTTTCTTCTGTAAACATTGTTTTCAATCTGTCATCGCTGTTTAGGATTCTCCAAGTTTTCTCTTCTTATTACTTGTTCTAGGATTTCACTTGTCTCTTTCCATCTGTTTCCATTTTCCTTAAGGCTTCCTTGGTGGATACACCCTTAGCCTCTGCATTGTGACGCCACATTTTCCTTGCTACAAGTCCCATCGGATTACGGCCATATCACGTTGAATACACCGATTCTCGCTCGATCACCGAAGTTAAGCAACATTGAGCCTGGTCAGTACTTAGATTTTTTTTTTTATAATCATTTCACCCCGAGCAAGGCAGAAACGCCACTGATGTGCAGGGGGTTACACAAATGTACAAAGATTAAAAAAGAGTGAGGAGTACAAGCTAGTTAGAAAGGAACAATAGAAAGCTGAGAAAGCAGGTGCAATGACAGATACATGGGCGGAGAGAACGTGAAGATTATACAGGGGAGGGGAGAGAGCTAGGGTCCAGTGGTTAGTAGGTGAGTATTAACTTTGCTTTTAAATTTCTGGAGGTCGTAGCCGTCAGGAAAGCAAGAATACAGGAGTGAGTTCCACAGGCGGGAAGTGCAAGAGAGGAAGCTGCAGGAGTAGAATTGTCGTCTGCGTTTGGCTAACCTGACTGTGAATGGGTGGGACCCAGTTGTCAGTCTGGTTGCACGGGTAAACACCTGTTGAGGAGGCATCAGTGATTTAAGCTCATCCGAGCAAAAGCCATGAAAGTATTTATAGAAGAGACAGAGGGAGGCCACATTTCGACGAGGGGAAAGTGGCTGCAGACGAGTCGCCAGATCAGTACCTATCACATTACAGACTCTCCTTTGGAGCTTGTCAAGAACACTGAGGAGAACGGCAGGGGCACCTGACCATAAATGGCAGCAGTACTCCATGCACGGACGGATGGTTGACTTGTATATATGCAGGATGGATTCAGGTGGAAAAAACATCCTGGATCGACATAGTGACCCAATCTTCTTAGCAGTAGATTTTGCTATGGATTCAATATAGTGCTTCCATTTGAGGTCTGAGGACAGGGTAAGTCCGAGGAGGCGTAGTGTATTACTCTCCGGGAGAATCATCTGGTCCATGCTTATGGGAGGCAGAAGAGGTTGCCAGTAATGGTTGACAGACAACAGCTTGGTCTTAGAGGAATTGAAGTTGACAAGCCACTTCTTGCCCCAGTTCACCACAGAGTGTAGATCCCGCTCAAGTTCAGCAGCGAGATTATGTCTGTCCGCCACGACAGGTTTCTTACTGGAGCGGGAGTATATTGTAGTGTCATCTGCGTAGATGCCTACTTGGGACTTGATCTCATCTGGGAGATCGTTGATGAAAATAAGGAAGAGAGTCGGGCCCAGGATAGAGCCTTGTGGGACACCAGCATTCGTGCTGTAGGACGAAGAGGCACGCCCATTCAGAACGACCTTCATTTTGCGGTTATTTAAGAACGATTGGATTAGGTCAAGCAGGCGACCGGTAATACCATAACCGCGTAGTTCGCATAGGAGGCCAGGGTGCCAAACCCTGTCGAAAGCCTTGGAGATATCCAGAGCAACCGCGCGAGCCTCGTCAGACTCATCAAGGGCCTGTAGCATGTACTCCGTTACAGTTGTTAGCAGGTCGGCTGTGGACCTGTCAACTCGGAATCCATATTGCCTGTCGGAGAACAGTTTGTGGGCGGTGAGATGATGAACTATTTCAGCATTGATTATAGCCTCGAACACTTTCCCGAATATCGGTAGAAGACTGATAGGGCGATAGTTGGATGGGTCCGAGGGTTCACCACAGTTCTTAAATGGGTGACTGCTTGGGAATACCAGGTGCTGTAAGCGTTTAGTGACGAATGTGAGTTGTGGTGCAGTGGATATCCTCTCGGAAAAAAATCGGTGATCCTGCCCTTAAAAAGTAATCCCAATGAATCTTGATACTCGAAAAGAAAAAAGTATTACGAGACACAAAACTTATATAAACACAACAATCGTTGAAAGAAAAAGGTATTACCAGCAATAAATAAATAAAATTTAGTTGGCAATAAGTGACCCGTCGAGATTGATATGCCATAAACAAAAAAAAAAACAACCAATCAACGTCTCATCATCTGTGAAGAGATTGTCTAAGTTACACTGCTATAAATTCGCTCTGATATTACACAGCATTTTCAAGGAAACTGCTTTGATGAATGTTTTTTTCCTACTGTCCGTCCAACTGGATTTATCGTGTGACTGGATTGGCATCTATGTCCCTCCATTTTACTGTTGAATTAATTAAATATAAAAACCACACCTACTCAAACACTTCTTCTCTGGTAATGAAATACCTTTCCATTTATTTGCTTCTCCCAAACATTTATTGCAATGTCAATTGGCTTCTTAAAATTCTTGAATCTCGTTCATCTTTTATCTCTTTTTTTAAGACACACCTATATCACCTACTCATACTTACTGAAAAGAGAAGAAGTACCAATATGCACACCATGCCAACAACCCTACACAGTACACCATATACTTACAAGCTGAATAGACCTTGAACAGTTCCGACTAAAACACTATCAAGAAAACAATTTAAAGGATAGTTTCAACAATGTTGACCCTAAAATTATTCTCAGATTCCTAAGAGAGACGAAACTATACAACAAGATACAAGTCAAAAAGTTCCTCTGAATCATAAGTAACATTTCACTTCCACCCATCATACTACAACAACTAATGTTCCGACATAAAATAACCCATAAAGGGTTGATTTGCCGTAAAACAAACCAATCAATCATTATCTTATTTTTCAATACCCAATATACAAAATCTTTGTCTTTCATAGTAACCCTCCTCGCACTAGTGGGAGTCTCGCCTTGCTTGGGGTGAAATGATTAAAAAAGTTTTTTTTTATGCCAATTACTTGTATCTATTCTGCTACTGTGTTAACAATAATATTTTTTCGAGAAAAATGTAACAAGGTTTATTAAGTATTCATTTAAAAAGAACTGACATTTTTCGTTCCCTTAGTAAGAACGCATGTTTTCCTTTACTCTTACAGCTTCCTGAGTAGATTATCACCATTTTCTTCCTTTATTAAATTGCATATTGACTTCTCTATTCGAAATATTTAAATATTAATAGCAAATGCTTCTTCAGCGACGCATCACGTGTTTACATGTAACCTCTCATCGAAACTCGCTTAAGTTTCGATTTTTTAATCAATAAAGTGCATTGAAATTCGATAGGTATTTTATTAGAAGGTTCATCAAATTTATAAATTACTATAATAATCTCACTCAACTGCTAATGTGGTGTTAAAAGAAGACTTGCTGTCGTATTTATCGTCGCTGACAAGCAGAAAATTGTGCAATGAGCAATTTTCGTCGAAATAATTTATGAAGGAAAACGTTCGCAAATTGATTAGCATTGATTGATAACAAGACTACAAACATTTTCTCCTGTTTTATCTTTTGATTTTAAATCTCCTCGACTAATGGAGATTTTAATACGTTTATTCCGCAAATGCAAGTAACAAAGAGGAGATGTCAGAATCGAGCGACTGCAGTAATTCATCGATTTGGGAAGCGTTGAAATAGATGACAACAAACGTTTTACTGAAATCCGAATAGAAATAGAAATTAAGAAATATAGTTTGCAAAGGATTAGCAAAGTCTTAAAAATATTTTTCGATAATGGCGGGTCTAGTCTTAGTAATGTCGTATAAAAATGACGTAGTTGAAAATATTAGGTTCAACATTGAGTTAATCTAGGCAGATTTCAAGCGTTACGACAAACTTTGTTCTCAATCAAATTTCAAACAGTTTACAGATTTAGCTAGGACACCTCCTTAGCTACATTTTATAAAAACATTTTGAATTTTGGTTTAGTAGAAAAAAAGTTACGTCAAAGTATGTGAAGTCCGAAAAGAGAGACTACATGAGTACATAAGTGCGTGAGTAACTAACGTTTCTAATAACATATCTTATTTTTATAATTTTTTTTAATCGTATCACTCCGAGCTAGGCAGTAACGCCACTGACGTGCAGGGGCTTCCGTAAGAGTAAAAGATTAGATAGAAGTAAAGTAAAGAGAAAGGCGAACCAGTTAGAAAGAAGCAAGTGAAGAATGGGAATACAGGTGTGATGACAGGTGCAAAGGTATCAAGAAAGGAAAACATAAATAGGGTGGTGTAGAAAGAACAAGAGTCAAGTAGTTAAGAGATGGGTATTGACATTGCATTTAAATTCGTGGAGGTTGTTGCCGTCAGGAAAGCAAGAATATGGAAGCGAGTTCCACTGGCGGGAAGTGCAAGAAAAGAATCTGCAGGAGTAGAATTGATGTCTGCATTTATTTGATTTAACTGTGAATAGGTGGGACCCAGTTGCCAGTCTGGTTGCACGAGTAAACACCTTTTTCAGGTGCACCAGTGACTTAAGTTTGTCAGAGCAGAAGCCATGAAAATATTTATAGAACAGACAGACGGAATCCACATACCGTCGGTGAGAAAGTGGCTGGAGTCGAGCAGCCAAGTCGGTAATTATCACATTACTAATTCTCCTTTGGAGCCTGTCAAGAACACTGAGATGAACAGCGGGTGCGCTTGACCATATATGACAGCAGTATTCCATGGATGGTTGATTTGTATATATGAAAGATGGATTCAAAAGGAAAAAACATCCTAGCCCGACACAGTGACAAACTTTATGTTTAATATTTTTTCATGCGGTTTTCAACATTTAAATTCTTTAGATATCGTTTATCATTTTTGTTAATCAAACTTTGCTTATCAGGTGAAAAGATGACTGGAGTGTAGAGACTAAGTCAGGATCGATTACATCACAGACCTTTCATTGGATTTTGTCAAGAATCTAAAATGAATAGCGGAAACACACGACAAGATATAACATCATTATTCAATGCACGGAGAAATTGTAAATTCATAAGTGTATAAGATCGATTCTGACGGCAACAGCTTTATGACTAGACACATCCGTCAAATAGACGCAGCTATAAGGTCGATGTAATCGATCTACTTCAAATCTTTTAAGAAACTGAGGCCAAAGAGGCGCAGTTATTTTCTCCCCTGGAGACTAGCATCAGTCATGATGATGATGGACAGTTAAATATCTCTATGATGTAAATTTTAATGCCTTTAAAACAAAACTGCTTTCCTTTAAGGAAAGCAGTTTTGTTTTAGAGGTATTAACATTTACAAGCCATTTCTTGCCCCAGTTAACAACTGATAGCAGCAACAGCTAGGTTTATTTTGTCAGATTTGGCAGATTTCCTAATGAGACAGGAGGAAATAGAGGTATCATCTGCATAGGGACTTACTTGGGAACTGAATACATAAGTATAATCATTTACGCAGAACAGAAACAGCGTATAACCAAGCATAGAGACTTGAGTGACACATTACTTCGTCTGAAAGGATCTGGAATATTAGATTTGGAAAAGCAAATAACTGTATATAAAATATTGGAAATTACATTCATCTGTAATAACCGTATATGATCCTTATATATAAACATATAGATAAAAGAACCAATCAGTTTTAACTGATCTCAAAATGATATTATTTTTTATTAAGCACAGATGACAATATCGAAAAAGGAAAACATTAATAGGGGTACCCAGTTAACTCAGAATTAATTTTGATTTGTTTTTCATCACTATAGAAGGTTATAACATCACTTGAATGCAGGGGTCTCAGGTACAGAAAGTGAGAGAAAGAAAAAATAAACTAAGAATAGGGAAGATTGAGGAAAGGACAAAATAGCAGCAGTTTTTAGGAAGACTGAAGACTACTATTGATGTTGCATTTAAATTTTCGATGATTTTATTGTTCAGGAAAGCCAGTAATCGGAAAATAGTTCCACGAGTGAAAATTACGAGAAAAGAAACTCTTGGATTAAAAGTGACGGTTGCATCTGATTGTTCAACCATAAAATAGTGGGACCTAGTTGCTAATTTAGCAGCACGAGTAAAGCATGTAGTCGGGAAACCAAATTAACAAAAAACCATCAGAGCAGTTGCCATGAAATTATTTTTAGAAATGACAGAGAGAAACCACATCACGTTGGTGAGAATGTGACTGAAATCGAGATTCCAGGTAAGGATCTATTCCAGGTAATGATCGATTACATACATTTTTGGATTTGACTATATTTCTGAGATGAGGTTAGATCTTTTTTTACAGGGTTAGAAGAAGTTAACTCATGACTACCAAAAGTGGCTCTACTCAAGGAATGAGGATGATATACCCCAGTGATAGTAATAAAGGTTTTGGTTCAAAATTCCCAGCACCCGAAGAAGGCAGGAGCGTACAACGACCGAAAAGTCGTAAAAATGGCAACAAAGATGAGGAAAATAATCCGAATAATGTAAATAGCGTATATTTTTGGATCTTTTCAAGAATGTTGAGATGTACTGTAAGATCACCAGACCAGATATGGTGACGGTCTTCTTTGCATAAATTATATTATATTTATAAATGTCTGATAGATCCTGACGAGAACAAATATCTTAACATGACGGAGTAAACTAACTTTTCTTGCTGTAACTCGAAGTAATTGATTCGATGTAGATGCTTCAGTGGGTAACGCGAGGCCAAGAATGCGTAGAGTGTTGTTCTCCTCTAGTTTAGCATTAACCATGTTATTGGCAACCAGAAAGCTTTTATTAGTCTTTAAATAAAAACAGTTCCCTTATAGTGGCGATAAGATTTCCAAGCCAGTTAGCCACTGATTGGATACCTTCTTTTTTTTTAATAAACTTCCATATTTACATTTTCAGATCTCTCAGATTTGCTACTAAAACAGAAGTAAACGTTTCTGACAGCTGCATAAATATACTGAGAGGAACCGATTACATCGTTGATGAAAACCAAAGAAAGTCCCATGATAGGGCTCTGGGAAATACGTGCGTTAATATTTTAGGATACATACATTTCCTATATCATCCAACAGTTAACTAAAAAAAAAAATAAAGTATACTGCACGACCGCAAAATAAGATCTGAATAATTAAAAGTATTTTGAAAAAAAAAAAACAGACCAAGGCAAATTTTACAAGTCAGTGTGAAAATCAAAATTCTGGATCCTGATTGGATAGAAAATCGAAAATTGATATATGATGTCAGTTACATTTTCTCACCCCTAAAGAAGAAAAGGATCACTGGAGCCGGTGACATGATAAACTTCACTACTTAAACCACGTTTGGTGACTGGTAAATGTCAGTCCAGCATGGGAGCGGTTAGCTGATGGATCTTTTAGCCGTGTAACAAAAGAAATTTCAAGAAACCGACCCGGACGAACGTAAGGGCGCGTCACAGATTTATTCGACATTTTCTTCCAATTTTCCTATTTCTTCATTTTTACTCCAAGCCAGTAAAGAAAACAACAACAACAACAGGACACTCTATGTACACTTTCTTTATTTGTTTCACCTTCTTTCTCACACTGTCGCCAACCTAGCAAAAAGGGTGGGAACATAAGATTTACATACTGCTACTATCCGTATATGACAGGGACACTTTGTTACTTACTACTATCGACCATGAACTCTTTCTGTGGACATTTAAAATACTTACATTTTTATTTGAACATTTTTAACTAATGTTAATTTTAATGCTTGTTGCATTTTCTCTATTAACATTTTTCTTCTCACAAATATGTTATAGTGTTCAGTTACCAAAATAACAGTTTTGTTATTCAGTTAATAAATCTTTACTTTGATGTACAAACGAAATATTTTATCCTTCCACATTTCAACATCCAACATTCACCTTTCTAATATTTAAATTGTTGGGACTTCATTCGTATTTGGCACAAGGCCAATATCCCAAGCATAACCGAAACCTCTACGCTATTAAATGATATGTAAGTGTAACCGTTTAAAACGATACCGGTTGATTTGTTAGGAAAGATTGGATTAGACCAAATATTCCCCCCCTTAAACCTTAGTTCTTAATCTTACATAGAGGGTCAGTATACTAAAAGCAGTCGAGGCCTTTTTAGATATTTAGAGTTACAAATCAAACTTCGTTTTTTTTTTTTGTTTTTTTTTTTGTTTTTTTATAAGCGTTTCACCCCGAGCAAGGCATGTCACTGCCACTACTGTGCAGGGGGCTACGTAGAGTGGAGAAAGGCTAATTAAATATAGGAAATAACAGAGGGTGGGTGAGAGGCGGGTGAGGATACCGAGAATGAGGGTTGGGTAGATGAGAGTGTTGTGAGAATAGTTGGGAGTTAGTGTGGTAGGAGGTGTCTATTGACCCTACATTTAAACACCTGGAGATTGTAACTGTCGGGAAAGCAGACTTGTGGAAGGGAGTTCCACAGGCGGGAAGCGCGAGAAAAGAAGCTGTTGGAGTAGAATTTACGGTTACATCTTATTTGTTTAACTGTAAAACGGTGGGACCTAGTTGCTAATCTAGTATCTCGTGTAAATTCGTGCTTAGGCGGCACCAGTGATCTAAGCTCATCGGAGCAGAAGCCATGAAAGTACTTGTAGAAGAGGCACAGGGAAGCCACATCACGCCGGTGTGAGAGCGGCTGCAGCCGATCTGCCAAGTCAGTATCAACCACGTTACAGATCCTCCTTTATGTTTTTTTTTTATCTAGTGTATTTTGATTATCATAATTTTATTTTTAATTTTCAGAATTTAAAAAATAAATGTATTTTAATAACTGGCTAATATTCATCTCGCAAAAGGCTTTAAAACATGGTGAGTATAGATGAATAAAATTTTCGGAAAGAGTGAATAAATTTCCCGGGGGTAATGCTGAATTTGACATGACACAACGATGGCTTTTTTTACAAATTTGCCCTTCCATAGATAAATCAGGTAATATGCATGCCAGCTAAGCTTATTCTTTATTTTGAATTAAGTATATTTTTTCTACTGTCCATACTTCTTGGTTTTCCCTTAAAATGATGCCTTCCCTTAAATGATGCCTTCCCTTAAATGATGCCTTCCCTTAAATGATGCCTTCCCTTAAAATGATGCCTTCCCTTAAATGATGCCTTCTCTTAAATGATGCCTTCCCTTAAATGATGCCTTCCCTTAAATGATGCCTTCCCTTAAAATGATGCCTTCCCTTAAATGATGCCTTCCCTTAAATGATGCCTTCCCTTAAATGATGCCTTCCCTTAAAATGATGCCTTCACTTAAATGATGCCTTCCCTTAAAATGATGCCTTCCCTTAAATGATGCCTTCCCTTAAAATGATGCCTTCCCTTAAAATGATGCCTTCCCTTAAATGATGCCTTCCCTTAAATGATGCCTTCCCTTAAATGATGCCTTCCTTTAAAATGATGCCTTCCCTTAAATGATGCCTTCCCTTAAATGATGCCTTCCCTTAAAATGATGCCTTCCCTTAAATGATGCCTTCCCTTAAATGATGCCTTCCCTTAAAATGATGGCTTCCCTTAAAATGATGCTTTCCAAGTACAGTATGAAGAAAGAGGAATATTTCGTTTGAAAAAAAGGAAAATAAAATTTAATAAATTAATAACCTAACCCCATCAAATCTTTGAAATAATTAAAAAATAATTAAAAAATAATTAAAAAATAATTAAAAAATAATTAAAAAATATTTTTGAATCTTTATGAACTATTATAATTAAAATGAATAAAACAATTCTTTTAAAATTTCATTATTAAGCGATTTTTTCTTCAGATTATAATGTCCTTAATGTATATTATTTATAAAAGCAATTAAAAGCTTATGAAACTTAATAGTGTCATAGTTTTATTGCATTTCCTTTATTTTATTATTGAGACAGATTTTCGGAAATAAAGGCAAACTGTTTAAAAAAATAATAGATTATTTACATACCCCACTGAGTTCAACGTTTAACTAATAAAACCAATTTACGTGAAGGAGACTAACAGATGTAAAATAAATATTTTTGCCATATTTTTATAAAAACTGATTTCAGAAATATTTTCATTTATTTGTCAATAAGTTTTATTAAAATCCGAAGGTATCTTATTTTTGCCAAAATTTCCAAATGAATATGATTTCAACGGAAAAAACAATATTACATTTTTCATTGCCAACACTAGTAACGATTTTGTCACTCGCTAACGAAAATCAAAAGAAGATATTTCACCAAAGTTTCGAACGTGCTAAAAAGATTACATTTTTTAAAGAATAATTAAAATGCTTTGATCTTTACTCTTAATAATAACATGAACATTTTGATAGAAAAAGTCCGTCTTTGTTAAGTTTGGGGTCTTTTTTGTATTATGCTGTTTTTCAGCTATTTAGTGGAGATATAGATATATATTCTTGTTTATATATGTATATTTAAGTGTATGTTTCTTTGTGGCTGTTTTTTGTGTCTATCGGTGCAAATTCATGCCTAGAGTTTGTCTGTAAATAGATCCTTGCATGTGGTTTTATTTTGTATATGCCGATTTGTGTGTTTTATATGCGGCCCTATTTTGTATTTACATGTGAATGTTCGTGCTTATATATCTAAGCTTAATAAATAGAACTTTGTGTGCGTCTGTGTGTGTCCGTTACCTATAGACTCCGAAACGGCAGACCCGATTTTCTTGAAAATTTACACAGTTGTACTATAAGCGTCTGCGAGTGTTCTTAGCTAAGTTTTGTGTCGAGGTACCCTCGATAAATATCGAAAACTGATAATCGAAAAAGAAGGAGTGGTCCGAGACATGAAGTTTGAAAGTGACGATGAAGTCAAAAGTGCTGTGAGCGATTGGCTGAGACATCAGTCTAAAGTGTTTTACGCTGAGGGAATACGGAAGCTTGGGCACAGATGGGAAAAGTGTGGGACACTGTTGGGAGACTACATTGAAAAATAAAAAAATATAAGCTTCTGTCTGTATTAGAAGCCCTTATACCAAAATATTCACCTCATTTATTGAATGACCCTCGTATGTGTGTGTATATTTTTCTGTTTGTCCCTATGTGGGTATCTATATATTTGTATGTCAATCTTTCTTACCCGTTTCCTATTTGAATAACTTAATAATCTAAACCTAATGTTTTGTTAGAATTTAAAATTCATAGCCTCTAAAATTAATTTGTAGTAACGCTTTTCTAAATAATTTTTAATGAAACCTTTTTAACCTTTTTTTAAATATTTTTTTTCACAAGCGAAATTAATAGGTAGTTAATAATACAGATCTGTATTTTAATCAAACATTAATGCACCAATAAATTGTTTTTAGAGTCTGTTGTTATGTTTTTCAAATTAGAAATTAGATGTATTTCGATTGATAATCACAGACTATGTAAGAATATCTCTCTTATTGAGGGAGTTTCATTAGTTTCGAACCTTTTAAAATATTTCAACTCGAAATCAGCACCATCACTTTATAAGACACAAAATGTGTCGAAACAAAATAGCTAATTCTGTAGTGATATTTTAGCATGAAATGAATATTCTCCCACTCATACCTAATATATATATATATATATATATATATATATATATATATATATATATATTAACTGCTTTACCTCAAACAAAGCGGTAACGCCTCTGCTACGCAGGGGGCGTAATTACAGGTGATGTCAGAGAAGAAAGCAAGAAAATGATAGGAATACACGTGTAATGACAGTTGCAAAGATAGAGAAAAAGGAAAAGATATACAGGGTCATGTAGAAAGAAATGGAGTCAAGTCGTTAAATGATGGGTATTAACATTGCATTTAAATTACTGGAGGTTCTATCCGGACAGAATGCAAGAATATAACATCGAGTTCCACAGAAGTGAGAGAAAAGAAGCTGTTTGAGTAGAATTGTCGGCTGCATTTGGTTTATCTGACTGTGAATGGATGAGTCCCAGTTGCCAGTCTGGTTGCACGAGTAAATTCACGTGGCAGGGGCACCAGTGACTTAAGTTCGTCGGAGCAGAACCCATGAAAATATTTATAGAACAGAAGCCACATCCCGTCGGTGAGAAAGTTGCTGGAGTCGAGCAGCCAAGTCGGTACCTATCACATTATTGATTCTCATTTGGAGCCTGTCAAGAACACTGAGATAAGCAGCGTGGGCGCTTGACCACATATGACAGCAATATTCCATGCACAGACGGATGGTTGTTTTGCATATATGCAAGATGGATTCAGGCGGAAAAAAAACTCCCTGACCCGACACAGTGATCAAACCTTCTTAGTAGGGGATGTAGCAACTGACTCTGTGTAATGGTTCCACTTAAGATCGGAAGACTGGGTAAACCAAGGAGATGCAGTATATTGCTCTCCAGGATACTCGCTTTGTCCATGCTTATTTTAATTTATTTTTTTAATCATTTCACCCCAATCAAGGCATTCCACTGTCACTATTGCGCAGGGGGTTACAAAGGGGAAAGTGATGAGAAAGAGTGGTTAGTTACAGGAAATGTCGGAAGGAGAGTGGTAGACGGATGAGGATACCAAGGATGGGGGTTGGATAAATGGGTAGACTGCTTAAGGGAATGGATGCGAGTTAGGGTGATATATGTCTATTGATCTTACATTTAAATTCCTGGAGATTGTAGCTGTCGGGGAAGCAAGTACATGGAAGGGAATTTCACAGGTGGGAAGTGCGAGAGAAGAAGTTGTTAGATTAGAAATTTTGGTTACATTTTATATGTTTCACTGTAAAAGGGTGGGACCTAGTTGCTAATCTAGTATCTCGTGCAAATTCATTCCTAGGGTCACCAGTGAAATGATTGAAGGTCCTTTTCAAGCTCGACAGAAAGCTTCGCTTTATCGCACACATCGGATTTTTGATCGAGGCGAGAGTAAACTGTAGTGTCACAGGCGTACATGCCTACTTGGGCTCTTATAGCATCGGTGAGATCGTTAATGTAGATCAGAAAGAGCGTAGGACCTAGGATAGACCCTTGAGGCACACCCGCGTTCGTGTGGTAGTTTTGGGAGGCATGTCCGTTTAATACTACCTTCAATGTGATATTAGAGAGGAATGACTGAATTAGGTCATGGGAGGCAAGAATGTTTGTCGGAGATGATTGACAGAGAGCAGCTTCGTCTTAAATGCATTGAAATTTACAAGCCACTTCTGACCCCATTCCACGACTGAGTGTAGTTTCTTTCCAAGATCAGCAGCGAGGTTATGTTTGTCCGCCTCGCCGAGTAAATGGTGGTGTTATCTATGTAGATGCTTACTTGTCACAAGGAAAAGCGTCGGGCCTAGGATAAAGCCCTGAGGGACACCATATATATATATATATATATATATATATATATATATATATATATATATATATACTTCGATCACCGAAGTTAAGCAACGTTGAGCCTGGTCAGTACTTAGGTGGGTGACCACTTGGGAATAGCAGGTGCT
This sequence comes from Ascarosepion bandense, assembly GCA_037127315.1. Lineage (NCBI taxonomy): Eukaryota > Metazoa > Mollusca > Cephalopoda > Sepiida > Sepiidae > Ascarosepion > Ascarosepion bandense. Next base: position 5,255,106 of record JBBBDQ010000178.1, read on the forward strand.
GTTAGCGTTCACGGATGTGCGTTGTGGTGCGGTGGATGTCGGCTTCGAGGGGGAAATCGGTGAGCCGAGTTCCAATTTCAGTCGAGCACACTGCATTCACGTGCGCACTAGTACCCTTGGGAAAGGTATTAATCCGACCGTTCCCTCCAATTATGGGTTAAATAATTGAGGTCTGCTGTTCATGCGATCTGTGGCAGATTTTTGCACCGATTGTTTGTTATCAACAGTTCCAAAAAGTGTGGATGATACTACACAATGCTTTCACCACTATAAAAAAAATCTCTGTGTGAATGTCTTACTAAGCTTAGACCCTCATACATCGAAATCGATGGGAGAGTCCAATATATATATATATATATATATATATATATATATATATGTATATATATATAACAGAAATAGGGTTGTTCCAACGAGAGAAATTGGAATAAAATAAAAATCGCGAGAAGCCGTGAACCTTTATGTTTAAAGTGTAAATTTATTGTTGTTATTATTTTTATTTATATTACTTACTTTTTGTATGATACATAAATTGTCCATAATGTTAATTGTGAGGTGTTTCGAGTCTATAGTTGACTCTCTTCAGGCGCATAAACTTGTGACTTCACATACCGAGATCAGTTTGCTTTTCTGATGGCCAAAGTATCATGTATAAATAAATAAGTCAACTGTTGGCCAACCAGGTCAGAGAGTTTATATATGTTGCTCGAATTTTGATGAGGTTAGGATGTTTTTTTAAAGTTTTGGGTTTGCGTTTGCTATTAATTACTTTAGCTGTCTTTAAGATTTCCTTTATTTCATCATTTTTGTTGAGTACTTCTATGTGTGTTGGTCTTTGTAATTTTTGATTGTTTTTGTTGTGTGTGGAAAAGTATGCTAGAATGTGTTTTCTTGTTATTTTTTTTATTTAATAGAGATTCTAATTCTATTTCTTGTTCCAGATGGAAAACCTTGTTTATTAGTGAGGTGGGGGTATCCTCTTATTTGTAAAGTTTTTCGTAGTTCCTCTAGCGTAATTTACGAAGGGCTTCGTCGGCTACTGTTGTGCAAATTCGTCCTGCTAGGAATAGAGGATCAATTTTAGACAACTTTTAGGATACTGACTTTTGAAATGGAGGTATTGATGGGTGTATGTGGGTTTATGGTATATGTCTGTGATGATGTAATTGTTTTTTTTTTTAAGAGTATGTCTAGGAATGGCTATTCTTTATAATTATATTCTAGCGTGAATTTAATTTTGGGGTGCAAGTTTTGTAGTAGATTGTGTAGTTTATTTATGTCTCCCCATGTTGATCTCCAAAAGATAAAACAATCATCTAGATACCACTTCCATGATTTAGTGAATCCTGTTTTTATGTTTCCCAATATTTATGTATAGGCTTTCTTCTACATATGCTAAAATAAGTGTTGTATATGTCGGTGTCATTTTATCCCCATCGGGTACCTCTTGTTTGCATATAATTTTCGTTGTTAAATTGGAAGGAACTGGCTTGGAGATCCATCCTTTATTGGTGCGACAACCATCCTTGAACAACAGGTTTAATGGGCTATCTACTAACACTGGTTCTATTATACCTAGAATGACATCTCTGTTCAGCTCCTTCTTTAACATTTTCTTCTAGTGGTGGAGGTAGGTGTTTGCGTGTGAATTTCTGTTAGCTTCACCCTCGGGATGGACTTGATGTCTAATCGTTTACCCACCCTTGTTTGCTGTGGTTGATGTTGGCATGTGTTAAACGCACGAGGCGAAGTACTCCAGTAACCATTGTTGAAGCTTGATTCTGTTAACTTGGATTGGTTTGAATGGGATTATTGTCTAAAATTAGTTCTAAGCTTTATATAATAAGTTCTTTTGTGAAGCTACCCGCTCTGGTGCACTGGTTGCCAGCCAATGCTATAGAACCTACTATGGACTGTTATCTAACCCATAACTGGAGCGAAGGGACGGATTAATACCTTCCCTAAGGCTATTAGCGCGTAAGTGACTGCAGGGCATTAAAATGGAATTCGACCTCGGCTACGCGATTTCTCATTCCGAGAAATCAACTGAACCTCCCATTAGCATGGACCAGGCTTGCCTCCCAGAGAGTAAAACACTACGCCTCCTTGGTCTCACACTTTTCACGGACCTCAAATGGAATGACTATATCGAATCCATTGCTAAATCCGCTGCTATGAAAGTCGGTTCTCTGTGCAGGGCCCGGAAGTTTTTTCCGTCTGAATCTATCTTGCACATTTATAAAGCTACCATCCGCCCGTGCATTGAATACTGCTGCCATATCTGGTCGGGTGCTCCTGCTGTTCTCCTTGGGCTTCTCGAAAAGGTACAGCAGAGGGTCTGTAATGTGATCAATACCAACTTGGCAGACCGCCTGCAGTCTCTACCTCACCGGCGCGACGTGGCTTCCCTGTGTCTCTTCTATAGATACTTTCACGGCTTCTGCTCCAATGATCTGAGATCACTGCTGCTCCGTAGATACGAATTTGCACGAGAAACTATATTAGCAACTAGATCTAACCCTTGTACAGTGAAACCGATAAAATGCAACCGCAACTTCTACTCCAACAGTTTCTTTTCTCGCACTTCCCGACTGTGGAATTCCCTTTCGCATGATTGCTTCCCCGACAGCTACAATCTCCAGGAGTTTAAATGTAAGACACCTCCTAACACAGCAACTCATCCATTCTCTCAAACACTCTTCCCATCTGCTCATCCCTTAACCTCGGTATCCTTACCCATCTATCACCCTCCTTCTGACATATATCTAACACTCTTTCTCTTCACCTTCTCCTATGTAACCCCCTGCGCAATTGTGACAATTAAATGCCTTGCTTGGGGTGAAGTGATTAAAAAAAACTCTTCATTACTAGGTTCAAACAATATTTACACATCTTTCTACCTCTGTTACATAAACGTGTGTTGATTCCAATCCGCAAAATATACCTCTTCAATTCACGACTCAACCAATATCTACACATTTTACTTCCTTCCTAAGATAAACTTGTTTATTGATTCAAATCTGCAACACGTGTCTCACCTCTTCAATACCAGGCTCAACTAATTACTACACTAATCAATTACTCTCTTAGATAAACTTGTATACTATTTAAATATTCATTATTTGCGCAATTTGTTTTACTTTTGTGATTTTTGTTAAATTCTGTTCCATATTTCTGTATTTATTTGTATTTTTCTCTGCCATTCTTTCTACTTTCCGTTGTTTTCTATCTATATTTTCCATTTATTCCTCCATTTTGTAGATCGTTCAGTTTATCTTTCATTTCTTTCTTTTTTATTTTTTTCGTCATTATTTTTTTATTACGTTTTCTTACGTTTCTTTCTTATTCTGTTTTTATTTTTATTTTTTCAACTATAATTTTCTTTTACTTTTTGCAAAAATTATCTTCGGTTATGGATGTCTTTAATTTTATTAATTTCTTTCTATTCCTTTTTTTTTGTCTATCTTCCTTTATTTGATGAATTTTCTCTTTCAATATTTCCTGACTTTCTTTCTTGTGTAGCTCTTTCATTTCCTTCATTCATTCTTTCTTTCTATTATTTTATCTTACTCTATCGGCTCCCTATTTTAGTCTTTACAATTTCGGTATTCTTACTCGTCTATCACCCTCCTTCTGACATTTCCTATATCTAAACACTCTTTCTCTTCACCTCCTCCTATGTAACCCCCTGCGCAATTGTGGCCTTGCTTGGGGTGAAATGATTAAAAAAAAAACTCTTTTTACTCTTTGAAAAATTTATCTTTGGTTATGGATGTCTTTAATTTTATTAATTTCTTTCTATTTCTTTTCTTTCTATTTCTTTTCTTTTCTCTATCTTCCTTTATTTGATGAATTTTCTCTTTCAATATTTCCTGACTTTCTTTCTTATGTAGCTCTTTCATTTCCTTCATTCATTCTTTCTTTCTATTATTTTATCTTACTCTACCGGCACCCCATTTTATTCTTTACAATTTCTTTCTCTGTTTATTCCTCCTTTTTTCTTCCGCTGATTTTTTGTTTTATTATATTTTTTTATCTGTAATTTTTACCCTTTTTCCTTCAATTTTAATTTATGCCCTTAATTTTTTAGTAGTTCCCCCTCATTATGTATTCACATACGTTTTCTTTCATATATATCTTCTTTTAGACTCTAATTCTTTTTTCTCTGAGAGTATGTTTTCTTTATCGTTTCTCTCGTTTTTCTTTCTCTCTCTTTCATTTTTTAGTTATTTCAATCTTTCATTTTGATTTACACCATGTATGTCATTCATTAGGTTGTTTTTTTAAATTTCGGTTTATTTAATAACTTTCTTTGATTTTAACATTACTTTTAATTTCATGAAATATTTTTCCTTCCTTCTTTTCTTCCAATTCATTTTCTGTCTTCAATCAATTTAATTTTCACTTTATTACTACCGAGTATATATATATATATATATATATATATATATATATATATATATATTCTCCCTTATCTTGGCATTTTTCTTTCCCTTTTCTAACCATTTTTATCTCATTCTTTTCTCTTCACTATCTTAGTTCTATTTTTGTATTTAATCTGCTAAATTCTTTTGAGGCATTCTAATCTCAGAGAATGAATAAAACATGTTCACTCATCCAGATGAGCCGTTTTACACGGAAGGGTAATCACTTCAAACTCCTCCAACCGATAAGTCCGTACATTTCTGTAAATCTTTGTAAACGGAACAAGAGGAATTTAGTTGATGCATCGCTTACACTTAAAACAGCACATATTTAATTCACAAATAGATTATTTGCTTCAAATTAAAATCACCAATTAAATTTATTCATATCTTTACTGCCCTAGTTTGGAAGCTATTCATTTAAAATTTATTGTTTCCCTTTTTTTTTCTTCACTTTTGTTTCATGCGTTCGAATTCTTTATTCGATTAACATGTTTTTACTATTATCATATTTCAATAGTTTTTTTTTTATATGAAACTTAACTTCCCTATCACATGATATTTTTTTATTTTGTTCATTATTGTTTAACAAGCATTTAAAATTTTTCCCTTCTTCACACGTGATTGCTTCATATTTCTCCCCGCAACTTACTTAATTTTCAAGAGTAAAATGGATGCAACTGAATCCTAATATTATATAAAAGAAGAAAAAGTCAATGTAATTAATTCAGAATAAATTAAAATATTTAGTTGGAACAATTGTTTTGAGGCATTTATGCAGTGGTTTTAAGCACGCAATTTTGTTTAGAACGTAATGGTATATATGTATATAGCATAAATTTCATTTACGTATATATATATATATATATATATATATATATATATATATATATATATATATTGTAATGGTTGTTACAATGGTTTATAAAAGCATAGTATCACCAGATGAGGAAAAACGTAGCTCCGAAACGCGAAGATTTTTGTGTAGTGATACTGTGAATTTATAAACCATTGTAACAACCATTACAATATGAAGCTCTACACTGTACCGAGAACTCTTTATAAAAGTAAATGCATGAACATTTAGTTTAAAACCTACCTGTTCCATAACATTCTTACACTATATATATATATATATATATATATATATGTATGTATGTGTGTGTGTGTGTGTGTGTGTGTGTGTTTGTGTGTATGTGTGTTTGTGTAGTTATTCTACCTCTGAGCTATCGGTGAAGGGTAGAAGGTAGACTTTTAGAGTGCAATATACCATATAAACATACGCCAGTAACTAATAGTGCTCTAAGTCATTGCTGAATGATCGATGTGTTATATATATATATATATATATATATATATATATATATATATATATATAAATTCAATATAAAATCTATACATTTTTTCAGTCCAAAAAAGGATTAGCAAATAGGTAAAATCCCCAAAACAGGATCCTATTAATATTAATTTTATTAATACTAAAATTGATCAAGGAGGAAACCTCGATGCAAATGGTGTTATCTATTTCCAGAGCCAAATATGCATGGTATGTCAAAAAATTCCGAATTTACATCCGTAAAATAGCTATTTCAACGAGAAAACTCTCGCTTATTCAGTAATTTATTTGAATTAATACTTTTTTTGTTTTTGATCGTTACTGAAGAAGCGACAATTTTCTCGCTGAAATAGCTATTTAACGGATGTAAATTTAGAAATTTATTTCTATTTCTCTTCATGGCCTAGGTGGTCATGGGCTTTCACTTGCTTTTGTCACTTGACGCTCTCAAAAATATTCCCCATGGTATTCTTCCTAAACCCCGCTCCCCCATGTAATTGTCTAAGCCCTTTAGTTATGCCTTTCAATGCGTTTCTTTGTCTCTCTTCTCTTCTCTCCATGTTGTGAGTATTAGATTCTCCAAACCCTCCTTCCTTATTCCGTGTTCCAGAAAACTCAGTTCTCTCTATCTGATGTTAAGTATAAGTTTCCTTTTCGTTTACATCCTCTACAAAACCTTGTCGTTGCTTGCATGTTCGGTCCATGACATTCTCAGCATTTTCCTGGAGAACAATATTTCTGTTGCTTCCAGTAACTCTCACATACTGAGAAGATCGACTAGCATTCGCTGCCATATATAAAAACAGATATCACATAACAATCCAATAATATTTTCTTTGTTTTGGATTAAATCTACATGTCTCTTTACTCTACTTATATATTAAAATACACTACCATATATAACTTTTCCTTTCTTTCCACCTTTGCAACTGTCATCACACCTGTATTCTCATCTTTAACTGGTTCATCTTTCTCTTTACTCTCCTCCTATCTAATTTTTTACTCTTATGTAGCCCCCTCCACATCAGTGGCGTTCCCGCCTTTCTTGCGGTGACATCATTAAAAAAACAAACAAACAAAAAGTTATTTATTATCCCAATGCGACTACGGATCTCAGTGTAGCACATTCTGTCCTTTGTCAGAAAACTTGGCAGGTACCTACACCTGTTTGATTTTCGATTCACTGATATGAAGTTTACATCTTGAAGTCCTCTTTCTGTACAAACGTATAGAACACAATGTAATGTCTATGTAGATGGTGCCAAATCGGAACATATTTCATCTTTCAGTTGTGTCAGTGTCTGGGAACAGATCATAAATAAAAATATCATTTAGAAATCCCCGGTCTCTCTGAAATTTCTCCATCATTTCACCAAGGACTGGGAATAGTTACTAAAACCGATGCTTACGTTTGCAGCGTTGTGATCTGGGCCGGAAACTCTCACACTATATTCCAATATTAACTTTATATATATATATATATATATATATATATATATATATATATATATATATATATATAATCTCTCCACTCTACAATCTCTCCACGAACGCTCTCGCGAAATACGTTTTTATTTAAATTTTAAAATCATTTGTTTCTGATGAAAGGCCGAGAACGGTCTGAAATATCAAATATAATAATAGAAATAAATAAATACATTTTTAACCTTACAAATTTTTAGTAGTTTTTCCTATACACACATATATATATATATATATATATACATACATATGAATCATTACACATTGTCTGTCATTTTTAATAAATAAAAGTTAGCTGCTGAAATATACAATATATACATATATGTATATATTTAGTATATCGAGGCAGCAAGTAATTTTTTAAACATATGCTATTAAATATAAGAGACAATGAATGTCTATTATGTTTAATCATGAGCCGTTCTAAACGTCGTATTTTTGCTTTAATTTCAGTTGAAAATAAAGACAAAAATTCTCCAACATTTGGATAATTATTTATTGGTTTTCTTCTAAGCTTTCGGCTCACATGAGCCATCTTCAGAGAGGTAGTTTAAACTGAAATATTATAAAATCCACCATCACTGACGATTTTATTTTGTGTTGACATAAATCTCCGCTTGGCAATGGCAATAGTTACCAAAAATAATAAACGCAGTTCTTAAGTTTGCGATGCGGTTTTATGACGTCACACCGGGGGATAGCGCGAAATGACAACAAAACCGTGTAGTCAAATGCAATGTAATATGTTATTTCCTGTTTTAAAGTTGATTTTATTGAGTGTTGGTTGTTTTGATTTGATGTACATGGCCTCCAATATCTGCAGGTTCCTCTTACTTATATTTAACAGCGTATGTTTAGAAAATTACTTGCTGCCTCGATATACTATATATATATATATATATATATATATATATATATATACACACACACACACTACGGCTTATTTTATATGGAGGGTTATATGTTTCAATGAAGTTACCTAATCAAGATTTGGCTAATTGTCTTCACGACTAATAGTCCTATCGGCTAATTGTTCCCTCTGTTAATAGTCTGTCTGCGTCGATGAACTGTCCCTATACGAGTTAAAACTTCATTGTTCCCCTACTTAAGTGAAGGTTTCTTTTTCTTACTTTTGTCAAGACACTGTATCTTAGCTCAGCAGAATATCGAATGAAATATCCTCATCTATTAACAACCAAATTAAATGTCAACGCGTTTCACGTGTAATAACCTGTCTGCGATTAAACAAGGCCATCAGTAATTAAACAATTTCATTACTTACGGGTATAATTAAGCAGGCCCTGTAGAAGATCGCAATTTTAAATTCTGGGTAAAAGCAAATGACACCATCTTGAAACGTCACGGCTCCACATTTATATTCTAACGTGAAACGTGCTCATTCGAACTTGTTATAATAAAATTCTCCAAATTTCTTGCTGTTTATCACTGTTAGTCGCTGCTCTCTTAACTCTTGATATTACAGGTAAGTTTCATTAAAATATGATGCTTTAAAACTCATTTAGATCTAATGATTGCTGTGAAATGTTTTTGACAGTTCAGATGTTAAACTTAAATGAGTAACCGGCGAAATCTATGTTTTTGTGTTAGAACGGTAAGTTTTCCTCCATCATCAATGCCTTAAGACCTAATTTTAAATGCTCAAAATCAGATGTTTAGATTTCTGTAAACAAATTTTAACAATATTTTATATCATTTTATTAAACTAGTTAAATTTTGTTAAAGAGCATTAAAAAATTACTGCAAGTAAATTAGTTTGCATTTCACTGCAGTACATAATTTTAAATTTAAATTACAAGTATTAAAATTCGAATTTCATGTATTAATATTCGTGTTATTTTAAAGAATGAAGATTTTACTTAAAAGAAGTTTATGGTAACTAAAACAATTTAAATTAAAATAAGCATTTAGCTTATGTCAAAATTACGAATTTTTTGCATTTATCAATCAACGCCATTTTCTGACAACTGTCATCAAGCGATAATTAATTTATCGAATAATGTTTAACAAAATAAAATAGAAATATGTAAGTCTACCACTTCTGACTATTCTTGCCATATCTGCTCTCTCTTTGAGATCGTTTTCTTTACTAAATCTTTTACAAAAGTATAAGAGGTAACTCCAAAGAAGATGACTTACCCTGTCCTCAGACCTCAAAAGGAACCACTATATTGAATCCATAGCAAAATCTACTGCTAAGAAGGTTGGGTCACTATGTCGATCCAGGATGTTTTTTCCACCTGAATCCATCCTGCATATATACAAGTCAACCATCCGTCCGTGCATGGAGTACTGCTGACATTTATTGTCAGGCGCCCCTGCCGTTCTCCTCAGTGTTCTTGACAAGCTCCAAATGAGAGTCTGTAATGTGATAGGTACTGATCTGGTGACTCAACTGCAGCCACTTTCCCATCGTCGAAATGTGGCCTCCCTCTGTCTCTTCTATAAATACTTGCATGGCTTCTGCTCGGATGAGCTTAAGTCACTGATGCCTCCTCAACAGGTGTTTACCCGTGCAACCAGACTGGCAACTGGGTCCCACCCATTCACAGTCAGGTTAGCAAAATGCAGACGACAATTCTACTCCTGCAGCTTCCTCTCTCGCACTTCCCGCCTGTGGAACTCACTCCCGTATTCTTGCTTTCCTGACGGCTACAACCTCCAGAAATTTAAATGCAAAGTCAATACTCATCTACTAACCATTGGACTCTAGCTCTCTCCCCTCCCCTATATAACCTTCCCTTTCTCTCCACCTATGTATCTGTCATCGCACCTGCTTTCTCAGCTTTCTATTGTTCCTTTCTAACTAGCTTATACTCCTCACTCTTTTCTAATTAATCTTTTTACATTTATGTAACCCCCTGCACATCATTGGCGTTTCTGCCATGCTCGGGGTGAAATGATTAAAAAAAAAAAAATTAAATAATTTAGTTTACATTTCCATTGCTAGAAACATTTTTAAGAAAATTATGGTAGATTGTGGTGGTGATCTTTTTTACAATAAAGTCATCAATGAATTTACCAAAATTAAAAGTAGGATTCAATTGATTTGCAAATAAATCTTAATAATTCGTTATGTTTAGAGTTTATTATTTTAAGTCGTAACCAGTAGCAGTCATCAACGTCGCACGGTGTTTATAATGGGCTGGGGCTCATCAGATTCAGTAGAAAAGAGTATCAAGTCTAAAGCAGACCCTGTTGGTAGAAGTGTATTTTCACACATTAACATAAGTTAGTATTTGTCTTTATTTCTGAGATGAAGTAGTATTTACACGATTTACATTAATCGTACTATTGCCCTCATATTTGTTGCCATTTGTACAACATTTAATAATAGATCATTCTGTTTGTCTATATTTCTGAGATGAAGTAGTATTTACAGTATTTACTTTATTCGGACTATTGTCCTCATCTTTGTTGCCATTTGTACGACGTTTAATAATAGATCATTCTGTTTGTCTATATTTCTGAGATGAGGTAGTTTTTACAGTATTTACATTATTCGGACTATTGTCCTCATCTTTGTTGCCATTTGTACGTCGTTTAAAAATAGATCATTCTATTTGTCTATATTTCTGAGATGCGGTAGTATTTACAGGATTTACATTATTCGGACTTTGTTCTCATCTTTGTTGCCATTTGTACGACATTTAATAATAGATCATTTTATTTGTCTATATTTCTGAGATGCGGTAGTATTTACAGTACTTACATTATTTAGACTATTGTCCACATCTTTGTTGCCATTTGTACGACGTTTAATAATTGATCATTATATTTGTCTCTATTTCTGAGATGAGATAGTATTTACAGTATTTACATTATTCGGACTATTGTTCTCATCTTTATGCCATTTGTACGACGTTTCGACCGTTGTAGGCTCCGGCCTTCTTCGGGAGCTAGAAATTTCGAACCGAACTCTTTATTTAGAATCACTGGGGTATATAAACTCCATTGCTTGCTTTAAGCCTAGATTGGAAGTCATGGGTTATCTCCCTCTAACCCTGCAAATTACTTGTTCACCACTGCTGTAGTCTGGTATTGAACTTACAGCTCTAAGAGTCAAGTCAGGAACTAACCAATGTCTATATCCATTGGGAGACTAATGTAAATACAGTAAAATTAACTAATATCATATTCGCAGGAGGTTGTGGGGAGAATAATTTTCCGTGAGCGTAAAGTTAGTTTCTTCTTTTCTCTCTAAACCTTGGCGATTAGCCTGCATAATTGATCTCATTCCCTGGTTCTTAATCACTTTTCGCCAGAATGCGTCGAAGCAAAATATGCCAACTTTATTGAAGAGTTTTGTTAAACGCATCGCGAAGCTTTTTTTTTCAGGTGGGTCTAATTTAGGAAACCTTTCATGTCAAATATCCCAGTCTAGTCAGACGGTCTCCGATGAAGCTCATAATCTGTAATACCCTTTTCCTACTCCAGCTCATGGGCAGAGGTTTACCGTCATTATGCTTTTACGGAATGTGCCAAATTTTTTCAGTTGAGGTATCTGGCAAATAATTATTTGTTATTTAACTTGGTATCAATTGTAATCTATCTTAAAGAAAAAATGTGCAGAAACGGAAACATTCAATTAATTAAGATCAGAAGCAATGGAATATATGGATTTTGCATTATGAAGGAATTATTTCTATTTCTTCTTCTATTTTATCTTCTTCTTCTTCTTCTTTTTATTATTATTATTATTATTATTATTATTATTATTATTATTATTATTATTATGTCATTTTTCATCATATTTCGATTTCTGCTTTGGTCTCACTACCAACCAAGTCTGCGGGGAGACCTAAGGCAGGTAGTGGCGTGTTGTTATGGCTCCATTTCATGTTTTTCTATCTTCCCTATCATCCCCAGCATTACATAGATAAAGTTTTCCTTAGTGTGTGGGCTGTACTTAATAAGACAATTTTTTGTATATCTCTTAAGCTGGGGTTTCCAGGGATTCTTTCAATGTGTTGTTTTGTTCCATTTTTTATCATTCCAAGTGCACCTACTATCACTGGCACAACTCTTGTTTTCAATTTCCACATTTTTTCTATTTCAATTTCCAGGTCTTTATATTTTGACAGTTTTTCAAATTCCTTGATTGCTATGTTACAATCCGCTGGACAAGCCATATTATTATTATTATTATTATTATTATTATTATTATTATTATTATTATTATTATTATATACATCTGTTTGTTGCTTTGCCGCACATCATCAGTGATATGTTTTTCTAATATACACTTGGGGTTTATCCACTATCCATAGCAACCCAGCAGATAATGATCTGGTATCGAATTGTGTGTCATCTACAACTTGTTTCTTCATTTTAATCCCACAGTGCAACACTTATTAACAATAGTAGAAGTAACTGTAGTAATAGTATACTGGGGGTTTTTTGGCAAAAGTTCCCGTCAACTCTTCGTCAGAAAAGTAAAAATTCGTATTCTTGAGACACTAAAGAGAAGGTGAACAGACAATCCATCTGACTGATTCCGATGGTAAAATGGCATGAAACTTGAAATTGGCTATTACAGCAGAAACACCCACTGTGTTCACGATCCTATTGCTGAGTATCAGCAACCTGAAGAAATTCCAAACAAAGAGTCTAGTGGCCGAAAGCTGATCAAAACAAATTGGTCGAATCTCAATCAGAAACAGTCATTAATACTTATCAATCATCTAGAAGTCTTCCTTACTGTTGTGGGATATTCCCTTTTCATAAAGATGAACCCGTCCAGAGTATACTTATACTACTCCTTCAGAAGCGAGACTGGGAGAATAACACGTTTTCACGCAGTAGTTCCTTTGATACTGTCAGCTCTCTGTCTTGGGCGGAGAGCATTAACCCAGTCGTGGCTCCGACGAAGTGTAGAGTCACACTTGAGCCAAATTAGACAGAAATCTTTGACTGTGCTATATGGCCCGGAGGACCCAGATTTAAAAAGGCCTTGTTCCGCGTTTTGCCCTAGTGGGAGGGCAAATAAATAACAGACTACCACGTTTTCACGCGGTAGTTCCTTTGACACTGTCAGCCCTCTGCCTTCAGGCGGAGAGCATTAACGACTATGCAAAATTAGACAGATATTTTTGGCTGAGCTATATGGCCTGGAAACCCCACATTAAAAAACCTTGTGTCCCATTTTGCTCTAGTAGGAGAGTAAATAATTACTGAATACCACGTTTTCACTGAGAGTTAACCGGAGAATACGAGAGTCCAGAGAGAGATTGGCAGTCAGTATACAATATTTCATAGTAGCTCTCTGCTCCACTCGTCGAGAAGATTATTACGCAGTACTCGTCGTCTTCCTACGCGGACATACTAAATATGCTACAGTTTCAACTCCAGAGACTTGTACATGTACTTTTTACTAACCCGTATTGCTGGACTAATAATCTTCATTCAAGTCTGTATCCTTACGTTAATGCACTTTATTTTTTCTTATCTGAATTACTGTTCGTTTGTTGATTTATTTGTGCGGTCCCCATTCCCTGGATCCACAACATTTACCTAGAAAATCAGATGTTTCTATAAAGTTGTGCAAGATGTTTGTTTTCATTGCTAATTTGTACCAACTACAAGAAGGGATAAAAGAAAGAGAATGAACCAAACAGACGACAAATTCAGAAGAAAAGTGTTGTGACGCACCTACACCAACATAACCAATTCAAGAAAGGGCTGACATTAAAGAACTACTTAAGAATATTAAAGAAAGGATCTTAGTGATTTTTAAGACTAAGAACCAAAGAAAATGTCGGAAGAAAAAGGAGTCTTGTATATTATTTTACAATAATTCATAAGCTATTGTAACTAAAGTGTTCAACAATTCTAACAACGGTAAATTACGGAAGAACATAGAGAACCATGTGAGGATGACGGATTTTGATGCTTGGAAAGATGTTATAATCTCTCCTATAAATGCTATTTCTAAGCCCCAAGATCAGGAGGTCATATTTAATGATAGCAGAGTAATGCTAAAAAATAGGGTAGGGTAACTGGAATAAATGAAATATCATAATAGTTATATAAGAATTGTAAACTCTTCAAGCAATTTAACATTTTTCTCCAGTTAGCATGGAATCAAAGCATTGTACTAAAACCGCTACTACGAAGGTCGGTTCACTGGGCAGGGCCAGGAATTTTTTCCCGTCTGAGACCATCCTGCACATATACAAATCTACCATCCAACCGTGTATTGAATACTGCTGCCACATCTGGTCGGGTGCCCCTGCTATTCACCTCGGGGTTCTTGACAAAATCAAACGGAGAATCTGTAATGTGATCGATACCGACTTGGTAGACCGTCTGCAGCAGCTGTCTCACCGGTGTGACGTGGTCTGCCTGTGCCTCTTCTATAAATACTTTCACGGCTTCTGTTCTAATGAACACAACTTAGATCACTTGTGCACCCTAGGTATGAATTTACACGAGCTACTAGATTAACAACTACGTCCTTCCCTGTTACAGTGAAACCGATAAAATGTAAAAATCCAACCTTACAGATTCATTTTACGCACTACCCACCTGTGGAATTCCCTTCCATATACTTGCTTCCCCGACAGCTACAATCTCCAGGAATTTGCATTATGAAGGAATTATTTTTATTTCTTCTTCCATTTTATCTTCTTCTTCTTCTTCTTTTTATTATTATTATTATTATTATTATTATTATTATTATTATTATTATTATTATATACATCTGTTTGCTGCTTTGCCGCACATCATCAGTGATATGTTTTGCTGATATACACTTGGGGTTTCAGTCTTTTTCAACAATATATCCACTATCCATAGCAACCCAGCAGATAATGTCAATAGACATCTTCTATCTCACTAACTCGCATCCATTCTCTCTAGCCTTTTCCCCATCTACTCCAAGCCCATCCTCGGAAGTTTCATTCGTCCATTACCCTCCTCCTGACATTTGCCAGAACCAACCCCTCTTTCTCATCACTTTCCTCTATGTAACCCCCTGCGCAACAGTGACAGTAGAATGCCTTGCTTTGGGTGAGATGATTAAAAAAAAAAGAAGAATGGTGCTATTCCAGAAAGGAAAGAATGCAAAAAAAAAAACGTTGCAAATTGCCGTTCTATCTTCATAGACTGGAGAAATATTTTGGTGGGAGATGTCTCTGCTTGGCGTATTCTTAGTAACTATTATATGAGCACAGTTGTCCAGACGCTAGGATACCTGGCTTCCACTGATGTCTGGAGCATTCACACATGTTTTTTAACTCAATCCTATCAGTCAGTTAAATTGCCATACGTAATACACGCTTGGGCGATCATGTCTCGAAAGAAGATCATCCCGCAGTAGGTTGTCATTGGTTTCTGCGTTAGACTGGTTACCAGCCAAGGCAATAGAATTCAATTTGTTCTATTATTTAACCCATAACTGAGGGAAAATTATTGTTCTTTCATGCTGGAATTTGGTTCGTCACTACTTAGTTCAAGGATCGAACTCATGACCACTATATGATACTAACTAATATATCCACTACGCCACTACGGGTTTTACTGGTTTATTTTTGGAGGCTTTTATATTCAGTGTAAGATAGATTTTGACAAGTAGATTACGTTTTCTCATTATCTCCGTCGAACTCATATGATGGGGTGCTGCAGACACACCAAGAGTATGATATCTAAGGAAAAATGGCACTTTTTTCTTCCAGAGAGATCATGTATGACAGCCTTATTCAGGTTCCATCTAATGCGGCTACCCATGTTCTGCTGCAATGTTACCATTTATGAGGGCGAAAATAAGGGCTAAACCCAAGAAATCCTGGAGCATATCATTACGCAAGACTTTTGTCAGGGAGATTCACTTCTGTCATAAGAGTAACATGATTTTTTTTTTAATCATTTCACCCCGAGCAAGGCGGAAACGCCAATGATGTGCAGGGGGTTACATAAATGTAAAAAGATTAATTAGAAAAGAGTGAGGAGTACAAACTAGTTAGAAAGGTACAATAGAAAGCTGAGAACGCAGGTGCGATGACAGATACAGAGGTCGAGAGAAAGGGAAGGTTATACAGGGGAGGGGAGAGAGCTAGAGTCCAGTGGTTAGTAGATGAGTATTGACTTTGCATTTAAATTTCTGGAGGTTGTAGCCGTCATGAAAGCAAGAATACGGGAGCGAGTTCCACAGGCGGGAAGTGCGAGAGAGGAAGCTGCAGGAGTAGAATTGTCGTCTGCATTTGGCTAACCTGACTGTGAATGGGTGGGACCCAGTTGCAAGTCTGGTTGCACGAGTAAACACCTGTTGAGGATGCATCAGTGACTTAAGCTCGTCGGAGCAGAATCCATGAAAGTATTTATAGAAGAGACAAAGGGAGGCCACATTTCGACGATGGGAAAGTGGCTGCAGTCGAGTCGCCAGATCTGTGTCTATCACATTACAGACTCTCCTTTGGAGCTTGTCAAAAACACTGAGGAGAACGGCAGGGGCACCTGATCATAAATGGCAGCAGTACTCCATGCACGGACGGATGGTTGACTTGTATATATGCAGGATGGATTCAGGTGGAAAGACATCCTGGATCGACATATTGACTCAATCTTCTTAGCAGTAGATTTTGCTATGGATTCAATATAGTGCTTCCATTTGAGGTCTGAGGACAGGGTAAGTCCGAGGAGGCGTAGTGTATTACTCTCAGGGAGAATCACTTGGTCCATGCTTATGGGAGGCATTCCGACAGTCACAAAAATAACATCGGCCGACTATATGAAATTTCATTCAATGACCGATGCCAAGTTTAAGGCAAGCAGAAAGTGGTACTAGAAGGATTTAAATCCATCGAGAGAACTCATTTCACCGGCAAATTGGAGGCTTGATTCTAGTTAACTTGTTTAGCGTCCCGGCTACTAAAGCCGTAGCAGAACTATGATATTTCTCTGTCACGCATTCATCAGACGCAACAGTGTATTAACAAATACATGAGCAAGTGGCTTGAAGTTCCACCCAGCTTCTCCATAGTGGGACTCTATACCACTGACGGAAAACTGCACCTTATCATCGCCTCATTGGCAGAGGAGTTCAAGTTCGGGAATATAGGCGTTCACATGTAGGCCTTTCTAACAGTAGCCGTAGATATTGCTATTGAAAATTTTAGCTCACGTGTTCTCTGCATGTGTGCAACTACTGCAGATGTACGCATAGCGTTATAATAAAATGGTTGTAGTGAATGTTGATGTGGGGCAGTATGAAGCTATATATTAAAACTGGCACAAATATGGTCGGGAGTAGAAAACACCTATAAATCAGAATCTAGCCTGTGAACAAAGAAGATTATAGAAGTAATCCAATCCAAGTTGACTTAGGCAATACAAGCAACCATTTTTCACAAAAAAGGGTTCAATGAGAAAACGAGAACTGAAGAAATCAAAAATTTCGAAGAAGAACAGCGAGCTTCTTCTTCTTTTATGTACGTTGTCCTTTCAGGACATAGGCGATCATGGCCTTCCACGTATCCCTATCCCTGGTGGCACTTAGAGCACTTTCTCCTGTAACGTCTCGCAACCCCCATTCTGTTATCCATCTGCTCCGGCCATTCAAATATGTTATCCGCTGCTTTCCTCTGTCTCTTTTTCCCTCTATCTGGCCTGTTAGTATCAGGTTCTCCAAGCCCTCTTTTCTCATTGCATGTTCTATGAACTTCAGTTGTTTCTTCCTGATGCTCCAAATTAATTTCTTTTTCGTTTTCATTCTTTCCAACACCTAGTCATTGCTCAGATTCTAGGTTCACGATATCCACAGCATCCTTCTGTAGAACCACATTTCAGCTGCCTCAAGTTTTTTTTCTTTTTCATTTCATTCATTCACTGCCATATTGAAGAACTGACAACACATAGCAATCCAGTACTCTCTTCTTTGTTTCTAGCGAAATTGTCCTGTTTCTTAATACTCAACACAGCTCATGGAATGCATCCTTGTGCTTTTGGATCTCAAAAATATAAATATATAGAAACTACTGTGACCACAAAGTGAGGGGTCAGTTTATGTATTGATTGTAATATGGAACTGATCCCCCACTTTATATCCAGTATGCTTCTGTAGAACCACATTTCAGTTGCTTCAAGTTTGTCCTTCATCTTTGATTATATTGTCCAGCATTCACTGCCATATTGAAGAACTGACATCACATAGCAATCCAGTACACTCTTCTTTGTTTCTAGTGAATGTTTCTTCAGCGAACAGAGTTTTATTCTCAGTCTTACAATATTCTTGGACAACATGGAGTAATTGATCCAATGAAGCTATCACGGAATACTCTGATTACAATGGAGCCATTGGCAAAATAATTCCTCATGCAATCTACATATGATCTATCAAATACGATAAACCTCAAGCTGTGGAAGTTCATTGACACCGGTATATGCGTATTAATTTTTAATCGATTCACCCCAAGCAAGACAGTATTGTCACAGGGGTGCAGTGGGTTATAAGTAAGAAGAGCAAAAGGAAAAAGGAATAAGCTACAGGAAAATGATCGGTGAAAAGATAAGAGAAACCTGGAAATGAAAACGATAAAGAGGGCAATTGATGTTGCACTTAAACTCTTGGAGATTGTAGCTGTCAGAAAAGCAAGAGAACGGAAGGGTCTTCCAAAGGAGAGAAGAGCAAGAAAAGAAACTGAGGTGTAGAAGAGTCGGCATCATTTGTCCGTTTTCACTGTTAAAGGTTGGAACCTAATTGCTAGTGTAGAAAATTCGTGTAGGAGAGGCATTATGTAAATAAGCTTGTTTGAGTAGGAACTGTGAAAATATTTGTAAAAAAGACAGAGGGTAGCCCCGTCCCGACAGTAAGAAATTGGCTGAAGGCGAGCTGCCAAATCGGGATCAATTACATTGCAGATTCTTTTCTGAAGTTTGTAGAGCACCGCGAGGAACGCCCAATCATATATGGTAACAGTATCCAATGCATGGACGAATGGTAGATTTCTATAGTTCCAAGACGGTTTCTGATGAGAAAAACTTCTTGGCATTTCTATTAGTAGCTCTGTATACTGATATTAAAAATTTTAGCTCATGTGTTCTCTTCATGTGTGCAACCACCGCAGATGTACACGTAGCGTTATAATAAAAAGGTTTTAGTGAATATGGACTTAGTACACAGTGTGAAGCAGCCAACAAACAACCTATAACGCCCCCACAAAAGTAATACGCTTCCCATTAACAAGAAAAAATAACTTGCTACATGATACAACTGAGGATAGCCTGAAATTAAACGGTATTCTTCTCGATATGCTGTATCCTTTCAGGACGTAGGCGATCATGGACTCCTTTTTCTCTCAATATTTTTTCTTTTGGAATTTCCGATCGCCGCTCCGCAATCCATTTGCTCATACTTTGCATGTACGTCTCACGCTGCGTTCCCCTGCCTCTCCTTCCCTTTATCCTACCTGTGAGTATTAAGTTCTCTAGGCCCTCTTTCCTCATTACGTGTCCAAGATACCTCATTTGTCTCTTCCCGATATTTAGTATGAGTTTTCTTCTTGTTTGCATCCTTTCCAACAACTCATCGTTGCACACGTGCTCCGTCCATGGAATCCTCAGTATCCTTCTGTAGAACCACATTTCTGGTGTCTCAAGCCTCTTTTTTTTATCCTTGATGAGAATGTCCAGTATTCACTTCCATACAGAAAACAGTTATCACATAACAATCCAGAACGCTTTTCTTAGTTTCTAATGAGATATTCCTGTCTCTTAGCTTCTGAAATGCGTCTTTGGCCACAGCAATGCGTATTTGGATTTCCATGTCGCACTTTCCATCCACTGTCAAAATACTTCCCAGTTATTTTAATTTTTTTACTCGTTTTATTTTAGTTTCTCCGTTGGCATATTGGGCTCCCCTTTTTCCTGATGACCATGCATTCAGTTTTCTTGAAGTTTATACTCACTCCTTTTTTTCTCAGTTTCTTTTGATACCTTCTGTAGAAGGTCCTGCATTTTCCTTTCCGTGTCTGCTATCAGCACCGTGTAATCCGTGTATAAGATAATTTTGAGATTGTGACCGACAATATCGACTTCTGGCGAATCTTTTATTTCTCTCATAATTGCTTCGCTGTACAGGTTGAAAAGATCCGGTGAGAAAACACATCCTTGCCTTACGCCCCTAAAAGCTCTGCAATATCTGGTACATATCACTCAGATAGACGCATGCTCTGATACTCTAGCGTGGTCTGATTCAAAGAGGTGTTCCTTCCTCGTAGAATTACCGATTCTATTAGAGAACAAGAAAAAGGTACGTGAATTGGAAGCTCAATATTTCTTTTCCTTCTTAAGGTTGACATCCCTGGCCGGAGTTTGAAACATTCTTCATATCGTCGCCAGACCACAGCTCAGCAGGCATTGAGTTGTCCGGTCAAAATTCAAAATAAATGAAGTTAATTAAAACCATGTTCGAAACACAATGTTACTACCGACTCAAAAAACATCTGTTTATCTTACATTCTACGTCATTGATAACGGTCGCAATGAACGCTTTGTGTACTGGTTAACGATCAAAAGCAAAATGTTTTAACAAAATGTTGAAACTCTTACTTTCGCCAAAACAAGCAATACATTACTTACTTGAAACTCCAAAACAAGCAATACATTTCCCGGTATCAACGAAAAAAAAATACGCAATACACTTGGTGAAAACTACTTCTGGCATCATAGGTGGCAATATCGCTATAGCCATCGAAAATGTGGTAACTCACCTGGTTGGCCGCTAACGAGGTCAGGTGCTTTCATACGTCGTTTATAGAAAAAATCTACATCAAAGCTATACTTCTATCATTTCGGCCTGAAAAAGAAATTTATTTACTAATTATTTTTTATAGTTTTTATTTTTTGTTTTATTTCAGTAGGAATAGATAGATTCGCCTAAGAGCTGATTCCCACTCCTGCTCTTTCTTTTGAACAGAAGTAGAGGTGTATATCTACTTCTCTGTTTAGGATTGGGTATCCAGGTTCTTTCTAAAATCTGTTCCTTCTAATTTACTCTCAGTAGCCACTTAGTGGCATTTTATCTTCCTTGGGGTTACTTGATAAAAAATTTGTATCCCCCCCACATTCCAATCCAGTCTCA
The DNA here is from genome assembly GCA_037127315.1 of Ascarosepion bandense. NCBI lineage: Eukaryota > Metazoa > Mollusca > Cephalopoda > Sepiida > Sepiidae > Ascarosepion > Ascarosepion bandense. The sequence goes on from JBBBDQ010000178.1 coordinate 5,276,443, forward strand.
TTCTTTCTTTTGAACAGAAGTAGAGGTGTATATCTACTTCTCTGTTTAGGATTGGGTATCCAGGTTCTTTCTAAAATCTGTTCCTTCTAATTTACTCTCAGTAGCCACTTAGTGGCATTTTATCTTCCTTGGGGTTACTTGATAAAAAATTTGTATCTCCCCCACATTCCAATCCAGTCTCATTCTTGTTTATCGCCCCACTTCACGGTTCGAAACGTATAGCTGAATAGTCTTATCAAACCCCACGTGTTTGATTAGGAACCACTGTAATGCTATGAAAAATGCATGGAAAACATTTGTTTAATCAGATAACACACACACACACACATATATATATATATAATGGAACCTGTCTTATGCGACCACTCCGACAGTCACCTTAATACGACAGGTGGTCGTTCACTAAAGGCTCATAGTCATGATCGATTTACGCCAGGAACGTATATTCCACTCATCAGAATGTACTTATTAGAATTTTACCATATAATCTGGTAATAAATAAATGAAAACTTAAGAAAATGTTCTAACTTTAAAAAAATTTATTCAGCATAATTCATAGTAAAATTATAAAAAACGTATTTACAACGGTCAACAAGTGACCAAAATATTTATTCACAGAAAATATTTATTAAGTTGACTTACAAAAATATACGACTTCAGTTTTTTTTTCTTAAAAGTGAATGATAGCAAAAGAGAATCTGCGATAATACATGAAAAAATAAAAACCATACAAAAAACTGACAGCGATCGTGGTTGGGGGTAGAGAACAGAGAGATATAGATAGATATACCCAGATAGAAAAAGAGTAGATAGATACACAAAAAATAAAGGAACGAAAAAGTTAGACATTTGAGAAAGGAACATATTGTGTTTTTCCAAATCTCTGAATTTATCCAAGTCAGTACAGAGACTGCGATTAATGCATTGAACATGTCAAATAAAATGCATGTTGTACAAAACAGCCGATGTTTGACCGTGAGGTGAACTCAGGCAATGTACATTTCAACAAGAAATAACAGTTTGATAGAACACTACAATAACAAATCAATGAGAAAGTGTTCCTGGCTTAGATCAAATCAAAATGAAATAGATTACTCATTTAGTTTCTCCTAATTTAGAAGTTAGCAGTGTATGACTAAAATGGATTTTTCTAAAAGCGGTCGCTTGATCAGTGATTTTCACTTTTCACGACAGATCTCTGGTCGTGTTCTGGAGGTGGTCGCTCACTAAGGGTCCATTAACATTAGCAATCATATGTGCATAGAAAAACGGTCGTTAACAACGGGTGGGCGCTGATGAATATGGTTGCATACAGCAGGTTCCATTGTATATATCCTGCGTTTTCTTGCAGAAAACGAAAAAGTTTATTCTGTACTGCATTTATGAAAAATTCTCTTCAACATATATTCTAAATAACTCAGATTAAATAACTTCGCATACATATGGCAAATATTTGTATTTACATAAGATTTTCCCAGCGCTGGTAACTTTCCATTTAATGAAGATAATATCAACCTTAACCAATGATTAATCGTGTGACAATAAATCAAGTCTTAAATATTTCGCGTTAATTATAGTCGAATTCCACCATCTTGGCCGGCTTGATCACGAGAGAATTAAAGCCTAGCAGAAGGTCATTTAGGTTTTTAAACTTGGCTCATTACCTGCTTAGATCTCTGAGAGTTTTCCCAAGGGATATTTAGGAGATATTTTGTTCCTGATAAGGGTAGTTGTCGATTTGTGGTTTAGAGAAAACTTGACCCAAGTAACATTCTATAAAATCAATAGTCTTGATATAGCGGAGAGAAAAAAATCTCGTTTTCATTTAATCCGTAATATTACAAAAAACAGGCTGATTGTTTTACTCGTACTAATCAGAAAATAAAGTCTTCTTCTTTTTTCTCCTCCTCCTCCTCCTTCTTCTTCTAACCGTCTTCCTTCAGACCGCTGTGGCCTTCCACATCTCACCACCCTTGTAGCTCTTACACACTTTCTCTTGTTCCCCCTTCCAAAACTCTGCTCTATCATCGATTTACACAAGCCTTTCAAGTATGTCATGAGTTGCCTGCCCTTATCTCCCTTTCCCACGATTTATCCTGTGAGTATCAGGTTCTGCAAGCCGTCCTTTCTCGTTACATGTCTCAGAAATTTCAGTGGTCTTTATTTTATCTTAAATATAAATTTATTTATAAATCTCATTTCAATCCTCTCCAAAATCACGTCATTGCTCAAAAATTCGGTCCATTTTTTTCGTCAGCATCTAGCTTGAAACTATATTTCGGTTGCTTCAAGTCGTTTCTTTATCTTTAAAGAGATTGTCTAGCTTCCCTGTCATATGGAAGGACAGTCATCACACAAGAATCCAGTATTCAAATTTTTATTTACAACGAAATTTTTCTGTCTCTCAATAGTCTGCTTAACTTTTGAAATGCATCCTTTGACATACCAATACGTCTTCGGATCTCAGTGTCGCATATTCAGTCTTCTGTTAAAAAAATAAAGTAATAAACGGCAAAAAGAATCGTAAAATGAATAAAAATTGAAAATAATCCCAATATGTGAAATTATAATGTACGCAACTGGTTTTACAATAGACTGTGATAAAACACCCAATATTTAATTACAAGTTTAATTATTGGGTAACAGGAAGTTTTTCTCTTCTGAATCCATCATGCACATATAGAAATCTAGATCCGCCATGCATTAGATACTGCTGCCATATCTGGTCGGGTGACCCTGTTATTCACGCTGGGTTTCTTGATAAAATCGAAAGAAGAATCTACAATATGGTCGGTCCCGATCTGGAGACTCGAGTTTCTCTCTCACAGACGAGGTGTGGCTTCTCTCTGTCTATTCTACAAATACTTTACGAATTTACTCGAGCTACTAGACTAGCAAATGTGAAAACAATTAAATGTAACTACAACTTCTACTCTACAGCTTCTTTTCTCGCACCTCCCGCCTGTGGAAATCCCTTCCGTGTTCTTGTTTCCTTGATAGCTACACTCTCCACGAGCTTCAAAGCAACGTCAACGGCCATCTCTTATCTTTTTGACTCCCATCCTTCTTCTTACTTTACAATCTCCTCTCATGCATCTCTCTTCACACCTCGTCCTTTTCTTACCTATTCTCCGACATCTACTGTGACCTGTTTTCCTCTTTTTTCAATCTCCTCTTATGTAACCAACTTGTGTACCAGTATTATACAGTAGAATAACGTCTGAAGTTAGACAAATAATGCATTATATATAAATCTATTAATTCTATAGAACAGAGATAAAGAGAAAGAAAATGAGTAATTGAAAAATATATTTAGCACTTTCAGAATAAAAGACATGAGGTATTATTATATGGTAATCTTTCTTTTTTTTTTGGGGGGGGGGGAGGGACATATCCAAAATATAATAGGTTTTATAATCGTCTCACCCCAAGCAAGGATAAGACGATTAAACCAAAAACAGCTTATAAAAAGCTAACTTATACCTTGTCCTGAAGATATTATCTCCAATATTTTATAGTATACATCCAGATGGTTAATAAATAGTCATTTCTTCTGCCTTTATATAGAGAACCTCTCTCGCAGTTTTTCAGAGTGTTTCTCTCGTATTCGAAATTAGATGCAATAAGATTGGTACTATTCATTTAAGTATATAGGGTCCCCAGTATTGCTTAATAAATTGGTTTTGTACCAAACACAACCGAAGTTCCCACAAATTAATTATCAGAAGGTTGAAAGTCGGACGTTGAAATGTGAAAGGATAAAATATTTCGTGTGTACATTAAAGCAAAGACTTATTTACAGAATGACAAAAGTGTAAGAAAAATATAAGTGAAATTTTCTTAACAGAACACTGTAACATATTTGTGAGAAGAAAAAAGGTTAATAGAGAATGCATGTATATATTTATTTAAAATTGTTCAAAGGGAAATGTAAGTATTTAAAATGTCCCACAGACGACAGTAGCTGAATGTATAGTCTTATGTTCCTTTCCTTTTTTCGGTAGGTTGGCGACAGTGTCAGAAATAAGAAATAAAAAAAATTAAACTTAGATTGTACTGTTGCTATTGTTGCTGCTGCTGCTGCTGTTGTTGTTGTTGTTGTTGTTGTCTTCTTTGTGGAATAAAGAAGAAGGAAAGAAAATTGGAAGTAAATGTCGAATGAATCTGTGACGTGCCTTTACGTCCGGGTCGCCTTCCTAAAATGTCTTTTGTTACATTGCCACAAAGTCCGTCAGCTCCCATGCTGGACTCATTTTGACAGCTCACCTTAATAGTGAATCTGGTTATGTTACCGGCTCCGGGAGGCATCTTCTTCTTTAGGAGTGAAAAAAAGTTTGACTGACATCATATACAAATTTTCTATTTGCTATCCAATTAGGATCCAGAATATTCCTTTTCACACTGACTTATAAAATTTGCCTTGCTCTGGGTTTTTCCCAAAGCGTTTTAGTCGTTTTGATCCCCTTTTGTGAGTGTGCAATTTTACTTTGTCTGTTTTAGTTGACTGTTGGAGGATATATGATTTGTATCCTATAAGCATTCCATACTACGTCTTAAACAAATCTACCAATATTAAAAAGTATTTGACTTTTCTTCCGTGACTACTGTACTGACAATGAGAGCTACTGTGTATATGCCGTAGGTATTCAGATTTAAGATGAAAATGAAAATTCCAAATCCTTTACGAAGTGTTCCAAGAAGTAATACGTTAAACGTTTCCAAAATAAGGAAACATGATTTAGAATTGGAATATAATCAGCGATGCAAATTACACTGATTCCATCATAAATATTCAGGATTGGAATTAATAATAGACCCAGATTTTTAAACATCTTTTCACCTAATTCAAGGTGATTGTTGGTTGGTTGTTTTATTTTTATGGCATATCAACATCGGTGGGTCATTTAATGCCAACTAAACTTTTATTTATTTATTGTTAGTAATACATTTTGTGTCTAGTAATACTTTTTCATTTCGAGTACCAAGATTCATTAGGATTTGTTTTTAAAGGCCGGGTTCCCAAGTCCTACCCTGTTATTTAACCCATAACTGGAGGGAAGGGACGGATAAATACCTTTTTCAATGGTACCAGTGCTTAAGGGAATGCAGGGTATTCAACTGAAATTCGAACTCGGTTCGCCGATTTCTCTTTCCGAGCCGATAGCCACTGCACCACAACGCACATCCGTCAATAAACGCTTACAGCACCTGATATTCCAAAGCGATCACCTATCTAAGTATTGACCAGGTTCAAGTCGCTTAACTTCGGTGATCGAGCAAGAATCGGTGAATTCAACGTGATATGGCCGTAAGCACGCACATCCGTCACTAAACGCTTACTGCACTTGGTTCCCAAGCGGTCACCTATCTAAGTACTGACTAGTCTCAACGTTGCCTAACTTCCATTTCGTGAGGCAGAGTAATGAAAAAGAAGATTAAAGGATAAGAATTCAGGAAGACAGATTATAGCGATTGACGTTGCCTTTATCTCTTTTAGGATTTTAGGTGTCAGAGAATCTAGAAATTTTAAGATAAGAAGCCGAATAATAAAACATGCCCGTCACTCAATTCACAGAATCACTATAAATGTTGAAAAATTGGGCAGTATCGCTGTAGGTGGCCTCGTTTCTAGCCAAAAGAGGTATCTTATGTCTCCTGTGAAAACATACTTGAGCGTACATTATTTAGATTATTCGGACTTTTGTGCTCATCTTTGTTGCTACTTTCAAGACGTTACCTGCCTTCTTCAGGTGCTAGGACTTTCGAACAGAACCCTTTATTACAATCACTGGGTTATGTCATTCTCATCCCTTAAGGATACATAGCCCAGTGGAGATATACGTTGGTTGGTTCCATTGACTTTAACCAAAAGATTTGTGAGTTCAATACCAAGCTACAGAAGTGGTGAAGAAGTAACTTAGAGAGCCTGTTCAGCGGGACTACTAAAAGATAGATTGACTACTAAAAGATAGATTGACTACTAAAAGATAGATTGACTACTAAAAGATAGATTGCACAAAGAAATGAGAATAATATATATATAATTAAGAAATAAAATGCCTAATTATAAAATATGAAAAAATTCAAAAGAAATTATATAAGACTATGTTGTCTCTATCATTAACGCAATTTGTATAATATATATATATATATATATATATATATATATATATATATATATGTAAATATATACTCAATTATGATCTGAGATTAATGAGAGAATGGCTAAATAAAAAGAAGACAAGAGGAAAATTGTATTTAACTCTTCTACTCGATTCGTCCTGTGATGGACTTTATCAAGGCAAAAAGACGAAATGAGTTTTATTCCAAATTATGTATCTATAAAAAAACATATTGGCATCTATAAAAACGCTCACGAATTATTCAAAAAGGAAGATTAACAGAATATTTTAGTTTTAGAACTCTTTCATGTGTAGTGCAATGTCACGAGATGTTCATTAATAATAATCTAACGAATGCATTAGTGATTCACAGAAGTATATATATATATATATATATATATCTGTGTGTGTGTTTGTGTGTATTAGAATATTAAAACAAATATATTAAAAATATTATTAAAAATCATTTCATAATAAAAGAGAAACAATTCGGAATCAAAGAAAAAGTAAGAAATAAAAACAAAATCAAAATGCTAAATTGTGAACACTAAAATCAGATACGTGCAGAAATTTAAATACCTACCAAGTGTTCTGACAGAGGAGGAAACGTGCGACACTGATATCTGAAGGCTCATTTCAAAAGCTGAGCAGAGTATTGAAAGACAGAAAAATTTCGTTGGAAACAAAGAAATCATTCTTCTTCTTCTTCTATGTGCCCTGTCCCTTCAGGACGTAAGCGATCATGGTTCTCCACATCTCCCTATCTCTTGTAGCTCTTAGTATGTTTGCGCCTGTTGCTCCTGGCAACCCCCATTCCGTCATCCACCTGATCAGACCCTGCAAATATGTTATCCGCTGTCTTCCTCTGTCTCTCCTTCCTTCTATCTGCCCAGTCAGTATCAGGTTCTCCAGGCTCTCTTTCCTCATTGCATGTCCCAGGAACTTCAGTTGTCTCTTCCTGATGCTCAGCATCAATTTCCTTTTTGTTGCCATTCTTTCCAACACCTCCTCGTTGCTTGCATGCTCAGTCCACGATATCCGCAGCATCCTTCTGTAGAACCACATTTCGGCCGCTTCCAGTTTTGTCCTCATTTTCGATGATATTGTCCAGCATTCACTGCCGAATTGAAGAACTGACATCACGTAGCAGTCTAGCACTGTTTTCTTTGTTTCTATTGAGATTTTCCTGTGTGTTAGTATTTTGCTCATCTTCTGGAACGCGTCATTTGCCATGCCAATTCGCCTTCGGATCTCCGTGTCGCACATTCCATCTTCTGTTAGAACAGTTCCTAGGTACTTAAATTTTTGTACTTGCTTGATTCTGTTATGCCCCACCTGTATTTGGCATTTTGGGTTGTATCTTTTGCTGATGACCATGCACTCAATTTTCTTAAAGTTTATTTGTAGTCCCTTCTTGTCACTGCTACTTTCTGTATGAGGTCTTGTAGTTTCCTTTCCGTGTCCGCAATCAGCACTGTATCGTCCGCATACCTTATGTTGTACTTGACTGTTATGGGATATCTGTCCTCTTTTTTTGTTTATAATCATATTGCCCCAAGCAAGGCATTTTACTGCCACTGTTTTGCAGGGGATTACATAGGAGAAAAGTTATGAGAAAGAGTGACATAAAGGTTATCAAGAAGTGGGTAAGAGAAGGATGAGAATATTGATGAGAGTTGAGCGGACGAAGAAGGAGTATGAGACAGGGGATGCAAGTCAGTGAGATAGGATAGACTCATGCCTTTACATTTAAATTCTTGGAGATTGTAGCTGTCGGTGAAGCAAGTCAATGGAAGAAAATTTCACAGACGGGAAATGCAAGAAAAGAATATGAGGAGTAGAATTTGCGTTTACAATTTTATGGTTTCACAGTAAAAGAGTGGGACCTACTTGTTATTTTTATGGATCCAGTAAAATTACCAGTGAGCTAAGTTCGTCGGAGTAGAAGCCGTGATAGTATTTGTAGAAGAGACACAGGGAAGCCACATAGCGCTGGTTAATTAAGTGACTGTATCTGTGCTGCCAAGTACGGCATCTATCGCATTACAGATTCTCCGTTGGATTTTGTCAAGGACACCTTGGTTGATAGCAGGAGCACCCAACCAGATATGACAGCACTATTCAATGGACGGGCGGATGGTAGATTTATGTATGTGCAGGATTGTTTCGTACGGAAAAAAACTTCCTGGTCCTACACAGAGAACCGACTTTCTTAGCATCGGATTTAGCCATTGATTCTCTATAGTCCTTCCACTCGAGGACTGTTGCTAGACTTCAAGCAACAGAAATGTGGTTCTAGAGAAGGGTGTTGAGGGTAATATGAACCATGCATGTGAACAATGGCGAGGTTCTGAATATAAAGCAAATAAAAAAGAAACATATACTTAGCATCAGGAAAAGTGTTGTGGAGTCGTCGTCCTGTGGCCTCGGCCGAGATCGAACCCACTGCACCCCTCCCGTATTCTCTGTGAATTTAGAATCCTGGCGGAGTTCATAGCGAAATTCATAATCTTGTCAAATAGCTGAACAGTTGATGCTTCCCCAGGGCTACCAAGGGTGTTTTTATTGTGACACCAACACTGGATGTGTTGCCTTCCAGCCCCCATCCTGTTTTTTAACCCATAACTGGAGGGAAGTAACGGATTAATAACTTTCTCAAGGTTACCAGTGCTTAAGTGAATGCAGGGTACTGAACTGGAATTCGAACTCGGCTCACCGATTTCTCTTTCCAAGCCGACATCCACTGCACTACAACGCACATCGTCACTGGACGCTTATTGCGCCTGGTATTACCAAGCGGTCACCCATCTAAGTACTCACCAGGCTCACATTGCTTAACTTTGGTGATCAAACGAGAACCGGTGTATTCTACGTGATATTACGTAAGCATATCACGTTATGGAATAGTTTTTCGCAATGAAATTTATAATAGTCCTGTGTCGGTTGCTAATCGACTTGACGCACCCAAAATATTAGGAACTTGGTAATTTTCCACTGTATACTGACTCCTTAGTCTTCGGCTAACTGCAGATTAATATCACCTGCCTAGTAGTTTGACTGAACTCTAATAGAATTCTAAAGAACTCTCTAGAACTTCTACGAACTCCTATGAACTTAATGAGAACTTCTCGAGTTAACTTCTTGTTAACTCTTATTAATATAGGAGGGAGAGTCCATTATTTGAGGAATAGGTGTGTTTCACTATAACAAAAAGACAGCTGAGGTTTTTGGTATACGTGATGAGGAATGAGGGCTTAGAAAATCTAATGCTCACAGGGCGGATAGAGGGAAATAGATTTTGGGAGTGCAGTGCGAAACATATTTAGTTGGCTGGAGCAAGTGGATGGCGGAGCGGGGTTTGGGAGAGATACCAAGAGAAAATTGTTAAGAGCGACAAGCTATAACGCCAAGTGGAAGTCAGTGATTGTCTACGTCCTGAAAAGACACGGCAAATAAAAAAGTACTTAACAGGGTGTGCTGTGTGAGCTTTACGCGAAAGATAGATTAGCCAAATATGTTATCATCTGACATGGCCTCTCGGGAGCATATAACTGATACATCTTAGCTTTTTGCAACCATTGCAACGTTTTCAAACTTCAAAGTTGCGGCAGAGACAAATCGTTAATGACTCATCACAACAAAGCAACTGCACACAACGCCCTAAACGCCCTGCAGTTCTTGACCAAGAAGAACATCGCCCTACTGAAACAAACCCTTATTCACTTGAGCTTACAGCGAATAACTCTTTTCTCAGAGCTCTATGCAATCATCAATGAGCCATTTTTGAAGGCCTGGCGGTCACCATGGCGAGTGAACGAAGTGCTATTCAAGAAGAATCTTTCCAGTAGTGCATAGAAGCTTATCAGAGACGAATTGAAAGTTGAATTAGACTTGAAGGGGTAATTATATAGATTCGTTTTTCGTTAAAATAATTTTATGTGGCACCTATTCTGCTACTTTTCAAAAAGACTTGTCGTAATTAGTAATAACAGAATAAAACTGTATTAAAAATAGTAATAACACAATAAAACACTATTTAAAAATACGCTTTGTCGATCCTCTCCCATAAGAGCAAAATCTCATTCATAAAATGTTCCCAGCAAATAACACCAAATTAATGTTATATGCACAAAATAAAGGACAATATTAAAACTAATTAATTTTCAGCGACCCAAATACTCATTATGATGACAGAGGATATCTGGTAGCACTTAAATTCAGTCAGTCTGTTAAGTGCCGTACGTGGCACATTGACTGGGCAGAAGATTATCCCACAGTAGGTTGCCATTGATTTCTGCGGTAGACTGGCTGCGGTCCAAGGTTATAGAACCCAATGTGTCCTATTATTTAATCCGTAACTGGATGGAAGAGACAGGTTAATACCTTCCCCAAGGGTATTTGTGCGTAATTGAATGCAAGAAATTCAATTGAAATTTAAACCCGGCTCCCCGAATTGTCGTTCCGTGTCGATAACCATTGCACCACAACGCACATCCTTTCTTTTAGATTATAAAACCTTGATGAGTAAGCGATATTATACCGCCTCGTCACCGAGGACATGGTATGTCTCTAAAACTAGAGAAACAGATTGTTTTTAATCAAAAGTTCAGAACCGCTTACTCTGGTACATTAATACAGGTATTCCAAACTTAAGAAAAAACCAAGTACCTTGAAAAGACATTCATATTAAAAAGAGGAAATATCAAAGATTTTTTAATTAGATCATATAATTTAAAACATTCAATAGTTTGATCGTTTTTTGTTTTTCGTTTTTTCTTGCGTCACTGGATAGATAGTAAATTAGTCTGGTAAAATGACAAATAAAGGTGGGTGATACTAAAATCAAGCATGTACAAAAATTTTAATATCTGCGAAGTGTACTAACAGAAGATGAAAAATGCGACACAGAGATCCGAAGGCGAATTGGCATGGCAAAGGACGTGTTTCCGAATCTAAATAAAGTATTAAAAGAAAGGAAAAACAAAGAAAAGAGTACTGGATTGCGATGTGATGTCTGTTCTTCAATATTGCATTGAATGCTGGACAAATGAAAGCAAATGAAACATGGTTCTACAGAAGGATGCTGCATATATCATGGACCTAGCATTTGAGCAATGATGAGGTCTTAAAAATGATGGAAATCAAAAGTAAATTAATAATGAGCATCAGGAAAAGACAGCTAAATTTCCTGTGACATGCAATGAGGAAGGAGAGCTTGGAGGACCTGATACTAACAGGCCAGATACAGCGAAAAAAAGACAGAGGAAAGCAGCGGATTCATATTTCAAGGGTCTGAGCAGGTGGATAACAGAACGGGGTTGGTGCGGTGTAACTGGAGCAAGCCTGCTAAGAGCCACCAGGAATAGGGAGACGTGGAAAGGCATGATCACCTATTTCCTGAAAGGACATGACGCATAAAAAAAAAAAAATTAGAAGGAGAGAAAGAAAACTTGAGCATTTTTTTCGGTGAAAATTTGGATATTATTGCATAAATCTAAATATCAAATTGTTCAATTTTAATATATTAGGATCTTGAATAAGTTCTCGCTGCTTTTTTGCAGATGGTGTTCTCAGAACTGAGTGCCTCTTCTCAGAACTGAGTGCCTCTTCTCAGAACTGAGTGCCTCTTCTCAGAACTGAGTGCTTCTCAGAACCTGAGTGCCGTTCTCAGAACTGAGTGCCTCTTCTCAGAACTGAGTGCCTCTTCTCAGAACTGAGTGCCTCTTCTTACAGATGGTAACGCATCAATGAGGAATTACTCTAAACAAGCTTGAAATTCAGTGACTATCATTTCGCCGAAGTGTAAACAACTTTGTTTGTTCACAGCATTAAACGTGTCTGATTTCGTACCAAAGAAAGTGTATTTGTGGCGAATATTACTGCACTAATTTATTCAAGAGAAATCTGCAACTCAAGCACACAGAATTCCTGATGATACTAACAGTGACGATGCTCTGTCGGAAAGAGCATGCAGAGCTTGATTTAGACGCTTAAAAATGATTTTGATGCTGAAAATAAATAACGCTAGGGTGCACAGAAAAAACTTTGAAGACTAAGAGTTGGAGGCTTTACTTCACGAAGATTTATGTCACCCGCAAGCTGACATTGCAGAATCATAAAGAGTCTAACGCATATTAGTTTCGAAACATTTGAAAGCATTAAGAATTATTCAAAACCAAGGACAATGGGTACCGTATGATTTGAACCCGAGAGACGGCAAATGACCTATTGTCACTGATGCTTCAACGGCAGAAAATAAAATAAATTTTGCATCGAATTGTGACCGGCGATGAAACGTGAATACATTATGATAACCCTAAGCAAAAAAGATTGTGGGGTAAGCCCGACCACGCGTCAACATCAGTAAGTCAAGTGCTATAAGTGATACACGCTTGGGGCAATAATGTCCTGAAAGAGACATGACTGACTGGGCAGAATGTTATCCCGGAGTAGGTTGTCATTGCTTTCTGCGGTCGACTGGTTGCCGACCAAGGCTATAGAACCCAATCTGTCCTGTTATTTAACCCATAACTGGAGGGAAGAAACGGATTCATACCTTTCCCAAGGGTATTTGCGCGTAAGTGAACGCAATGAATTCAAATGGAATTCGAACTCGGCTACCCGATTTCTCGTTCCGAGTCGATATCCACTGCACCATAACGCACATCCACAAAGTCGAATATCCATGGTTCGTAGCTTCTGGTCTACCTGGTGGGATCAGCTGGGTATAGTTTATTATGAGTTGCTCAAACTGACCAAAACCACCCAGCGAGATCGCTATCGACAACAAGTAATGTGTCAGAGCGGAGTATTGAAGAAAAACAGCCGCTTTAGGAGTAGAGACACGACAAAGAGATATCGGAACATTTTGCTAGGCCACATATTGCGAAACGGGTGAAAACCTACTTGGAAGTGCTTAAATAAAAGTTCACATCCTAGACATTGTGGCCTGAGCAACACTTTCATTCTTATGAAGTTGCCAAAAATTAAGTCGACTCTTTCCCGCATTTTTGGGCTGTGGAATTCCATTTCACATCCATACATTCCAGCCAGATTTAATCTACAAACATTTAATGCAATGGTAATCACTTTCCACTGTACTCCTGTTTTCACTTTCTGCTCACTATTAATATTTATATTAATGATATTTATATATTATTTATATTTATGAAAGTATTTATGATAGAAGCACTTAAAAGAAGCCTTAGACTGGTATGAAAAATACGAAGCCGAACCGCCGAATAAGGACCAACAATGCACACTAGTTTTCTTTGGTTTTTATCAAGGAGATTGAGGTATATATCAGGGATAATATGTGGCAGTAATATTCTAAGCAAAGATCAAAAGATATGTCGCTTTTTCAATATGTATTTGTGGCGAATTTTACTTCACTGATTTCTTCAAAAGAAATCTGCAGCTCAAGCTCACAGAATTCGTGATTATACTAACAGTAACTATGTTCTCTCGGAAAGAGCATGCAGAGATTAATTTGGACGCTTAAAAAAAGATTTTGATGTTGGAGATAAAGAACTACATGGCGCACTGAAAAACTTTGAAGACTAAGAGCTAGAGGATTTACTTCAAGCTGATGATGCCCAAACGATGGAAACATAAGTGGCTAAAGATTGACAATATTTTAAGTGACATGTTTTTTTACTTATTTTTGTAAATAAAACATTACCTTTTATAAAAAATAAGCGAGAACTTATTCAAGGACTTAATAAGTTTCAAAATTCATTAACAAATGATTAAATTATATTAGATAAGGTGCCTGTTTTAGAAAGATTTGGCAATTTTCTGTTTACAACTGTTTCTCCCAGTTATTAATATTTATGAAACTTTAAGAAATTCGTTTTTATAGCTTTATTATTTATACACAGATCCTTTGAGAATTTAAATAATTTTCTTTTTGTAAAACTAAACCATCAATTAAGAAAATATGCTAAGAATCGTCAAGTAAAAATTCAATAAATCTAAGACATTATTTATTAGAAAGTAACTGAATTGCTTTTAAAAATAAAAAAAATGCTATATGGAATATACAATAATATAAAATATTCACGGGTTTTCTTTTAATTAAAAATAAATCGATGAATAATTAAATTTTAACAAGAATTGTTTACATGTTTTAGAAATTTAATCAGAATAATTAACAATATTATTTCTGTATTAATTTGTAGCGGTTATTTATTTTTCTTAATTTATTTTTTTTAATATCACCCCGAGCAAGGCGGTAATGATCCTGATGTGCAGGGGGCTACGCAAGAGTAAAAAGATTAGAGGAGAGTGAATAGAAGTACGAACCAGTTAGAAAGGAGCAACAGAAGGTGGGAATACAGGTGTGATGACAGTTGCAAAGGTAGAGAGTAAGGAAAGGATCTACAGGACGGTGTGGAAAGACCTAGGGTCAAGTAGTTAAGAGATGAGTATTGACCTTGCATTTAAATTCCTGGAGGTTGTAGCCGCTAGGAAAGCAAGAATAAGGAAGCGAGAGAAAGAAGCGGGAAGTGAGAGAAAAGAAGCTGCAGGAGTAGAATTGTCGTCAGCATTTGGTTGTTCTAACTGTGAATGGGTGAGACCCATTTGCCAGTCTGGTAGCACAAGTAAACACCTGTTGCGGAGTTGTAATCGGTATCAACTTAAGCAATGCAGTAAAGTCATTGAAACGAAAGAAGTTACAGGGCGAGGAATAATTAGAAACCCAAATGTTAATATTGAGCAGTCAGAGAAAACAGAAGTACAGTGGAAAGCGATTAAAATTGCATTAAATTTTTGTAGATTTAATCTGGCTTGAAAGTATGGAGGTGAAGTTAAGTTCCACAGCCGAGAAATGCGAGAAAGAAGCTGTTAGCATAGATCATTTTTTTTAATCATGTCACCCCAAGCAAGGCATTCCACTGCCACTATAGCGCAGGGGGTTACATAGGGCGATAGACGAGTTAGGATGTGCATAGGGAGAGAGTTGGAGAGAATAGGTGTGAGTTAGTGTGTTAGGAGGTGCCTATTGACCTTACATTTAAACTCCTGGAGGTTGTAGCCGTCGGGGAAGCTATCATGCGAAAGGGAATTCCACGGGCAGGAAGGTTTTTTTTTTAATCATTTCACCCGAGCAAGGCGGAAACGCCACTGATGTGCAGGGGGCTACATAACTGTAAAAAGATTAATTAGAAAAGAGTGAGGAGTACAAACTAGTTAGAAAGGAACAATAGAAAGCTGAGAATGCAGGTGCAATCACAGATACATAGGTGGAGAGAAAGGGAAGGTTATACTGGGGTGGGGAGAGAGCTAGAGTCCAGTGGTTAGTAGATGAGTATTAACTTTGCATTTAAATTTCTGGAGGTTGTAGCCGTCAGGAAAGCAAGAATATGGGAGCGAGTTCCACAGGCGGGAAGTGCGAGAGATGAAGCTGTAGGTGTAGAATTGTCGTCTGCATTTGGCTAACCTGACTGTGAATGGGTGGGACCCAGTTGCCAGTCTGGTTGCACAAGTTAACACCTGTTGAGGAGGCATCAGTGACTTAATTTCGTCTGAGCAGAAGCCATGAAAGTATTTATAGAATAGATAAAGGGAGGCCACATTTCGACGATGGGGAAGTGGATGCAGTTGAGCCGCCAGATCAGTACCTATCACATTACAGACTCTCCTTTGGTGCCTGTCAAGAACACTGAGGAGAACGGCAGGGGCACCTGACCATAAATGGCAGCAGTACTCCATGCACGGACGGATGGTTGACTTAAAGAAGCTGTTGGAGTAGAAATTGCGGTTACATAAGCGTAGATCTACCTTGCTCCACTGTAAATTAAGGATAACTCGAGCGCCATTCTAGTATTAGTTTTAAATTCATAAAATACAAATAACAGAGCGAAGAGCACACCCGAATATAGACCATGAAAGTATTTAGAAAAAACTCACAGACAAAAAGCTTTAGAATGGTAGGTAAAAGACGAAGCCGAAGCGCCAGTTAAGGACCAACAATACTCACTAGTTTTTGTTTGGGTTTTATCAAGGAGCTCGAGGTATGTATCAGGGACAATCAGTCAGTTGAGTGCCATACGTGATACACGCTTGGGTGATCATGTCTCGAGAGAGACATGACTGACTGGGCGGAAGATTATCCCGCAGTAGGTTGCCATTGCTTTCTGCGATAGACTGGTTGCCGACCAAGGCTATAGAACCCAATCTGTCCTGTTATTTAACTCATAGCTAGAAGGGGAAGAGCTGCATTATATTATTATGTAGTAATTAGTGGGAGATCAGTTTATTACTTCATAACAATATAAGACCGATCCCCCACTTTATACCCAGTAGAAGTTTTAATTATATTTCTATTACATTCAGTCAGTCAGTCAGTTAAGTGCCATACGTGATACACGCTTGGGCGATCATGTCTCAAATGAGACATGACTGACTGGGCAGAAGATTATCCCGCAGTAGGTTGCCATTGCTTTCTGCGGTAGATTGGTTGCCAGCCAAGGCTATAGAACCCAGTCTGTACTGTTATTAACCCATAACTGGAAGGAAGAGACGGATTAATACCTTTTCCAATGGTATTTGCGCGTAAGTGAATGCATGGATTCAACTAGAATTCGAACTCGGCTCCCCGATTTCTCGTTCCAAGACGATATCCACTCCACCACAACGCGCATCAGGGACAATATGTGCCAGTAATATTCTAAGCAAGGATCAATGGTATACCTATATATATGTGCATTGTGGTGCAGTGGATATCGACTCGGAACGACAAATCGGGGAGCCGAGTTCGAATTCCAATAGAATTAATTGCATTTACTTTTGTGCAAATACCCTTGGGAAAGATATTAATCCGTCTCTTCCTTCCAGTTATGGATTAAATAACAGGACAGATTGGGTTCTATAGCATTAACTGGCAACCAATCTACCGCAGAAAGCAATGACAACCTACTGCGGGATAATCTTCTGCCCAGTCAGTTATGTTTCTTTGGAGACATGATCGCCCAAAGCGTGTATCACGCATGACACTTGACTAACTGAGTATAATACCTGAAACAATGATTAAGGCTTCTACTGGGCATAAAGTGGAGGTTCAATTTTAAATTGTTATGAAGTAATAAATTGATCCTTCACTAATTACTACTTAATAATATAATTCATCTCTTCCCTCTCTAGCAATAAGTCAAATAATAGGACAGATTGGGTTTTATAGCCTTGCCGGGAAACCAGCCTACCGTAGAAAGCAATGGCAACTGCAGGATAATCTGCTGCCCAGTCAGTTATGTTTCTTTGGAGACATGATCACCCAAAGCGTGTATCACGTATGGCTCTTAACTGACTGAATATAATAGTTGAAAACATGAATAAGGCTTCTCCTGGGCATAAAATGGAAGATCAATTTTATATTGTTATGAAGTGATAAACTGATCCCCCACTAATTACTATTTAATAATATATTTCATATCTTCTCTCTCTAGCTATGAGTCAAATAATAGGACAGATTGGGTTTTATAGCCTTGGCTGACAATCAGTCTATCGCAGAAAGTAATGGCTACCTACTGCGGGATATCTTCTGCTCAGACAGTCATGTCTCTTTGGAGACATGATCGCCCAAGCGTGTACCACGTATCGCACTTTACTAACTTACTGTCTGTTTGTTTTTTATTTGTAAAGGTAAAGGATAGCATGTGGAGTCAGGTACTTAATGTACGAGTACCACTTGTTTTCAAGTTTCAAGGTAACCTACAACTGTCTCTTAAATCACGCTGTCCTACCGACGAGACATCCAGCTATCGACTGACAGTAGTTCAGTATCCGATGGAATATAAGTAGTTTGGTCTTCGCTGTACTGAATGTAACCAGCCAGGTTTTCCTCTACTGAATAGTTAGTACTAAATAGCATGAAATTTCAGCTATCAAGTCCGGATCATGAAGAGTTTTAGAGGTATACACATCGTATCGTCGGCATAGATATTAACAAATGATTTGATTATATTTTCAGACAGATAATTTATACACAGCATAATGTGTCCTCTTGACTAACTGAGTATAATACCTGAAACAATGATTAAGGCTTCTACTGGGCATAAAGTGGAGGATCAATTTTAAATTGTTATGAAGTAATAAACTGATCCTTCACTAATTACTACTTAATAATATAATTCATCTCTTCCCTCTCTAGCAATAAGTCAAATAATAGGACAGATTGGGTTTTATAGCCTTGGCGGGAAACCAGCCTTCCGTAGAAAGCAATGGCAACTGCAGGATAATCTGCTGCCCAGTCAGTTATGTTTCTTTGGAGACATGATCACCCAAAGCGTGTATCACGTATGGCGCTTAACTGACTGAATATAATAGTTGAAAACATGAATAAGGCTTCTACTGGGCATAAAATGGAAGATCAATTTTATATTGTTATGAAGTGATAAACTGATCCCCCACTAATTACTATTTATCATGAAGAGTTTTAGAGGTATACACATCGTATCGTCGGCATAGATATTAACAAATGATCTGATTATATTTTCAGACAGATAATTTATACACAGCATAATGTGTCCTCTGAAAGACTCCTTCAGTGTCCTACCTCTTAGAAAGGACTTTTTAATTAAGAAGACTACATAGCTAGAGAGCTTAAGAAGCAAACACCTCGTCAAATGCTTTTGGAATATCCTAGAGGTATGTCTGTTGTTACTAGACAAATTAATCATATGTGGCATGTTACTTAGTACATCAGCGATAGATCAAGCCGATTGAAATCTGTACTGCTCGTCGTTTAAGAGGTTGTTTTTATCGAAGTGTTCGACGCCCTTCTTTATAATTATAAAATCAAAATCTTACTAATAATATTGAAGAGAGAGATGCATCTACACTGGAACGGAATAAAATTTTGCCTGTGTTTTTGAAGACCCATCATCGAGTTGACAATTTACACAAACTTGTGAAAAAATATCTTTCAAACAGCAGTTAAATCGGATCAGTGATAGTTCTTGGTTAAGATTCTTATTGGAAATATCAAATTTCTTCTATTAGCTTGAAATTAAATTGAAGTAAAATCTCCAAGATATATTTATTTAATAAAAAAAACACATTTTAAATCTTAGGTGACGATCTTCTTTGAGGTACCTTCAGCTATGTAAATTGTTTACCGAATGCTTACGAATATTTCATTACATTTGATACTTATGTTTTAATAATTCAAACAAATTCTCCGTGATTTTTTTAGGGTATAAAACACTTTCTATATACATTCGTTGTAGTATTATTTTTTTTTTAATTAAAGTAATATTTTTAAAATCAACACTATGGTCAGAATCATTATATATATATATATATATATATATATATATATTAAATATGTGTACAAATGGATCAGATGTCTACAGACAATATTAGCTAAGCGCTGATAGTCTGCTCAATCCACGCTGCTTGCAATAATTCAAATGGCAGCGTATACAATTACTGCATCATCAATCAGAAATTAATAACTCCTATATTTACTGAAATATAATTATGTCCAATAAAACCCTAAACATAGATTATTTATTTTCTTAAAACTTCTGTTTAACATCATTTTAAAGCTCACCGCTTTTCACGTTCCCGTCCTTTCCCGTCCTTGTCTCTAACGACTTGGGTAGCGCTCATCCTCGCCCTTGCGCCGGCTCAACAGAGTTTAATCACTTTTGCTTATCTTCGTTGATGTCCGGACAAAATGATCGTTTATTTTCAGCTGGCACCGTAGAGAGCAGGCATTAGTAAATAGACAGACGCTAATAAGCCCGGACCACCCGCATCGGAATCCTTCTCTATGTGCTGATATATCGCCAAACTTTGGTGGCATAAATGAGGTACTGCAGGAAAAAAAAATATTGAACTCAGTAAAAATAAATACAAAAATTCAAACATTTAGGAACCGCCACCTTCATTGTATTTGGGTTATTTCTATTCATCTTCTTCTTCTTTTTTATTCTTTTATATTTTCAGAGATTTCGACTATTATTTTTTTCTGAAGTTCTTTGTAACGTCAAGTCTCTTCTTGAATTCTTTTCCGCTTTCATTCCCACACATATCTTTTTAATTCTTTTATGCACCGGTATTTAGATGTGACACAAGGTCTTTTTAATGTGGGTCTTCCCGGCCATATAGCCAGGCTAAAAATATGTCTACCTTTCCCCAGTCGTGATTCTACCCTTCGGCGGAACCACGACTTATAGTCTTATAGTCTGCTCAATCCTACGAGAGAGTGTCATAGTAGTAGAGGCAAATGCCAACTGCAACTTTTATGCACCATGTTCCTTCAGGTTGTGGTGCAGTGAATATCGGGTGGCAACGTGAAATCGGGTAGCCGAGTTCGAATTCCATTTCAGTCCCTTGCATCCATTTACGCGCATATACCTTTACGGAAAGTTGTTAATCCGTCTCTTCCCTCCAGTTATTGCTTAAATAACAGGACAGATTTGGTTCTATAGCTTTGGTTGGTAACCTACTACCAGAGAAAGTAATGACAACTTACTGGGGGATAATCTTCTGCCTAGTCAATCATGTCTCTTTCCAGATATGATCGCCCAAGCGTTTACAGATGTGCGTTGTGGTGCATTGGATATCGGCTCGGAACGAGAAATCTGGTAGTTCGAATTCAAGTTGAATTCCTTGCATTCACATACACACAAATACCTTTGGAAATGATATTAATTCGTCTTTTCCCTCAAGTTATGGGTTAAATAACAGGATGAATTGGGTTCTATAACCTTTGCTGGCAACCAGTCTACCGCTGAAAGTAATAGCAACCTGCTGCTAAATAATCTTCAGCCTATTCAGTCATGTCTCTTTCGAGACATGTTCGCTCAAAGCGTGTATCACGTATGGCACATTACTGACTGACTGACTCTTCTTTCCGATGTGTGTAGTGGTTCAGTGGATATCGGTTCGGAATGACAAAGCCGAGTTCGAATTTTACTTAAATTCGTTGCATTCACTTACTCGCAAATAACCTTCAGAGACGTATTTTACAGTCTTCTCCCTTCAGCTATGGGTTAAATAACTGGACAAATTGGTTTCTAGAACCTTGATTGGCAACCACATCACCGCAGAAAGTAATGGCAACCTACTGCGAGAAAATATTCTGTCTAGTCAGTCATTCGTCTTTGGAAATATTATCGTGAAAGCGTGTATCACGTATGACACTTGATTAAATTTTCTTTTGTAAAATAGACGATCATATCTCTCTGCAAGTCTTATCTTTTGCAGATCTCAGTAAAGATTATCTTTTCCCCATACCTGTCACCCGCTTTTCTGACATCCTTTAAAAAAAGCTGATAAGGTATTTTCTACTTCTACTTTTATGTACCTTGTCCCTTCAGGGCGTAGGCGTTCATGGACTTCCAAGTCTCCCTATCACTGGTGGCTCTTAGTACGCTTTCTCCTGTAACGTCTCTCAGTCCCCGTTCTGTCATCCACCTGCTCAGGCTTTTTAAATATGTTATCCGCTGCTTTCCTCTGTCTCTTTTTCCCTCTATCTGGCCTGTTAGTTTCAGGTTCTCTAAGCCTTCCTTTCTCCTTGCATGTCCCACGAACTTTAGTTGTCTCTTCCTGTTGCTCAACATTAATTTTCTTTTCGTTTCCATCATTTTCAAAACCTCGTCACTGCTCACATCCTCGGTCCAGGATATCCGCAGCATCCTTCTATAGAACAACATTTCAGCTGCTTGAAGTTTATTTTCATCTTTGTTAATATTGTTCAACATTCGCCGCTATATTGAAGAATTGACATCACATAGCAATCCAGTACTCTCTTCTTTGTTTCTAGAGAAAGTTTCCTGTGTCTTAATACTTTACTCAGCTTCTGGAACGCGTCGTTCGTCATGCCAATTCGCCTTTAGATCTCTGTGTCGCACTTTCTGTTTTCAGGTAGAACACTTCCCTGATATTTAAATTTTCGTACCTGCTTGATTTTAACATCCCCAACTTGTATGTGGCACTTTCGGCTGCTCTTTTTGCTGATGACTATGCATTCGGTTTTCTTGCAGTTTCTTTCTAATCCCTTCATGTCCCTCTCTTCAGCTGTCTTCTGTAGGAGATCCTGCAGCTTTTTTTCCGTGTCTGCAATAAACACTGTGACGTCTGCGTATCTTATGTTGTTAAGATTGTGACCTCCGATCAGAAATCCTGGCATAATATCTAGGGTCTTCAAAATATTCTCACTGTAAAAGTTAAATAAATCCGGTGGAAATACACATCCCTGTCTTACGTCTCTTTCTATCTTTGTATAACTGCTGAATTCGTTACCAGTCCGTATGCAGGCCGTTTGCTGCCAGTAGAGTTTTTTTAATTACCCTAATGTATTTCCCAAATATATCTAGCCTGCTGAGCATCTCCTTCAATTCTTTGTGGCTTATTTAGTCGAACGCTTTTGCATAGTCAATAAAGCAAAGTTATAAGTCCTTCATTTGTATTGCCCTTTCAGAGACCATCCTAATCATAAATCTGGGGTTCCTTATCCCAGTGTCTTTGACGAACCCGTACTGTTCTTGTCCTATCTCTGGTCTGATTCTACTTCTTGCTCTATTCATCAGTATTCGAACGATCAGTTTTGTAATGTGACTCATTAAGTTGATAGTTCGGTGTAGTTCACACTCGTTTGCGCCTGGCTTCTTAGGCAATGCTATGAAAATTAATTTGCATAGGTAGTCTGGCATTATACCACTTATTTTACTTGATTAATTTATTTTCCCCTTTTGTCTTCAGTATGTCTTACAACTATCATATTCTTCAAGTAATCTTTCTTCATAAAGCTTCGCCAAAATGTTTAAGGTCTCATTCAGGTCTTGAGCCTAAGCATCAATCTTGTTTTCATTTTCCTTAAAATCTTCTTTAATGGGTCTGGTCCTTTCAGGACGAGTGCGATCATGGTTATCCACGTCTACCTATCCCTAGTGTCTCTTAGCACGCTTTCTCCTGTTACATTCCGCAACCCCGTTCTGTCATCCACCGACCTAGGCCCTTCAAATATGTTATCCGCTGATTTCCCTTGTCTATTTTTCCCTCTATCTGGCCGGTTAGTATAAGGTTATTCAAGCCTTCCTTTCTCATTACATGACCCAGGAACTTTAGCTGTCTCTTCCTGATGTTTGGTGTTAATTTTCTTTTCTTTTCCATCCTTTCGTAAACCTCATCCTTGCTCACATGCTCGGTCCATGATATCCGCAGAATCCTTCTGTAAAACCAAATTTCAATTGCTTCAGTTTTTTCTTCATCTTTGATGATATTGTGCAGCATTTGCTGCTATATTAAAGAACGGACATCACATAACAATCTAGTACTCTCTTCTTTGTTTCTTCTATGTCCCTTGCCCTTTCAGGACGTGGGAGATCATGGCTTTTCACCCCTCTCTATCCCTGATGGCTTTCGGTAACCTTTCTCCTGTTAAACCACGCAACCCCTGTTCCGCCATCCACCTGCTCAGGCCCATCAAATATGTTATCTGCTGCTTTCCCCTTTCTCCTTTTCCCTCTATCTGTCCTGTTAGTATCAGATTCTCCAAGCCCTCCTTCCTCACTGTGTGTCCCAGGAACTTCAGCTGTCTCTTCCTGATGCTCAGTATTAGTTTCCTTTTCATTTCCATCATTTCAAAAACCTCATCATTGTTCACATGCTCGATCCATGATATCCGCAGCATCCTTCTGTAGAACCAAATTTTAATCGCTTCAAGTTTTTCCTTCATCGTTGATGATATTGTCCAGCATTCACTTCCATATTGTAGAACTGACATCACATAGCAATCCAATAATCTTTTCTTTGTTTCCAGTGAAATTTTCCTGTCTTTTAATAATTTACTCAACCTCTGGAACGCGTCTATATCAATTCGCTTTCGGATCTCTGACGCACTTTCCATCTTCAGTTAGAACACTTCCCAGATCTTTACACTATATATGACATAGCGATTAAGAATTATTTTCTAACGGAATTCTCTTGTTTTTAGTCCTTTCTTAAGGTTGGAGAGGAATAATTCACTATTTTGGCAACTGGGTCCCACCCATTCACAGTCAGGTTAGCCAAATGCAAACGACAATTCTACTCCTACAGCTTCTTCTCTCGCACTTCCCGCCTCTGGAACTCGCTCCCGTATTCTTGCTTTCCTGACGGCTACAACCTCCAGAAATTTAAATGCAAAGTCAATACTCATCTACTAACCACTGGACTCTCTCCCCACCGCTGTATAACCTTCCCTTTCTCTCCACCTATGTATCTGTCATCGCACCTGCTTTCTATTGTTCCTTTCCAACTAGTCTGTACTCCTCACTCTTTTCTAATTAATCTTTTTACATTTATGTAACCCCCTGCACATCAGTGGCATTTCCGCCTTGCTCGGGGTGAAATGATTAAAAAAAAAAAAATTCTAATAAGCATTCATATTTCAGTGTTACGGTTTACTTTATTTCGGTATTTGATTTTGACCTCAAAGGGTTGTAGTGCACATCCGGGTCTGTTTATTTGGTTCATGACTATGTAATCTATCTTCTTACAAATGGAACTTTGTCCGTTTATCATCTTTTAACATATTAATTTTACTAATTAATCCTTCAATTTTATTGTATCAATTTACTTTCAACATTTAGTCCTTTTCACTAGAATTTTGAAACGGCAATATATTTCGTTTCCGATTCATACGTATCTGCGCACACACGCATACATGACTCTTCCTTACACATATATTCATACATGATTCTCCACGTTATTTAGAATAGAAAATCGTCCCATCACTTGACACGTGTATACCTTATTCCACATATTACTTTTACTGACTCATAAACGCACACATTTACACATGATGTCTCCACAACACATACATTCATATCTGATTCTTTCATTTTATTTAAAAAGAAAATTCGTTCCATCATTTGACACATGTATACAATAATTGTTATGTATTTTGAACGGAAATGTATTTAGTCACTGTCATTCACACATACTAATATTATCAATATATACACACACTTTGTTTCGTCTATGG
This sequence comes from Ascarosepion bandense, assembly GCA_037127315.1. NCBI lineage: Eukaryota > Metazoa > Mollusca > Cephalopoda > Sepiida > Sepiidae > Ascarosepion > Ascarosepion bandense. The sequence continues at coordinate 5,301,544 of JBBBDQ010000178.1, forward strand.
TTTGGATGCACTGAAAACACTTTATTTTCGCTAAAGTATTTATTTTTATTAAACATCTTACATAGTCATATTAAACATCTAATGTTTTTATTACGCGTTGGCACACACACTTAAACAGAGACAAGTTTTTTCTTCTACATTTAATATTCATCCATTGTTTTATCACACGTGACACGTATCTGACCAATGAAATTACACCTCAGTCAACATACAGTCTCTTGGATTTTTAAAATATTCGTTTTTAATAAATCTCTGAAGAAGTTTGTTAAAGTGAAACATGTTAGATTAAAGACAGTTTTTTTTTTCTGATTGTTCTTTACTTCTTCTATTTAACTTGTCGGATTCCGATCCATATATTCAACTCTTAAGGATGTTTAGAGATTTTTTTTTAATTTCATCCAACGTAATAAGGGATATTGATTCTTAAAAAATACGATAAAAATATGCTACTACGGTGAGAGGACAACAAATGAACAAAGATTAAGAATATGCCGATTAAACATTTAATTTAAATTTTTAAAGTTTAAGGTTGACTGTAATTCAAGAATCAGGAACCGCATCTCAAAAGCGAGAAGTGCAATTGAAGAATCTGTTAGCAGTGAAATTACGGTTAGAACTAGCTGTTTTAACTACTAAAAGACCAGACGTTTTCGTCAGTCTAGTAATGCCTTTAAATTCATCAAGTATAGATACTACAGTAGAAAGTTCATAAAAAAGGACTGTGAAACTATTTATACAAAAAGCAAAAATACATTAGAATGGCAAGAAATAGATAGAAAGCGATATGCCAGGTCAGGACCAGCAACACTGCAAATTCTTTTTTGGATTTCATGGAGATCTCTAAATATATAGTAGAAGCACTAGAGCATATGTGGCTGCAATATTCAAAACAAACAGAAATAGGAGAATTATAAATATGTAAGGTAAATTCTGGTGAGAAAAAAAAACTATCCAATAAACGAATATTCTTCGCAGACATATTTAACAATTTTATACAATCTAATTTTTCCACTTCATGTCAGCTGAAAAAGTTAGTCCTAGAAAAAACGATGAACTCTCCTTGAGCTTAATATCAGCCATCTATATAGAAGATCAAAAGGGTTTTTTGAGACAATTAAAATGATCAGTTACGTTTGGGAGTCGTTAAAATTTACCGTTTTTGTTCTTAAAACAATATATATACAGTACTGTGTAAAAGTATGAGGACAAGAACTATTTTATCTTTTACGAGGCATCAAAATAAAGTTTAAAATCACCCATGTCCTAACACTTTTGCACACTACCAGTAGTGTGCAAAAGTATAAGGACAGGGGTGATTTTCCTAAAAACCTCACTGAAATTCAAGTACAAGCTAAAAAGCCAAGTAAATTGCTAATAAATATTGATTATTTAAAACTAGAAGTAAAAGGAATGTATTAAAAAGAAGCTATATTTATTCTTTCCTATTTTCTAGTAAATAAGTTATTTTGAAATTATTGACTGACCTTTTTCCTTATTCCTCCTCTTTAATTGATAAATCTAATGTTTCTTCGCAAGACACACTTTGGGAAAAAATACAAGCTGCTTGGCAGGAGATACCATTAGATACATTGAAGAAGCTTGTGATGTCAATGCCTGACAGATTGAAGGCTGTGATCAGAGCAAAAGGCTATTATACTAAATATTAAATGTATTTTGTAACAAATATTTTTTTTATTAAAACATTTACTGAGTAAATCAAATAAAATTACTTTACTTAAATTGTTTATTTTCTGTCAAGATGCCTAATAAAAGATTATATATATATATATAAATATAAGTATATATATAATCTTTTATTTTAGGCATCTTGACAGAAAATAAACAATTTAAGTAAAGTAATTTTATTTTATTTACTCAGTAAATATTTTAATAATAATAATAATAATATATATATATATATATATATATATTAATGCAGGTTTCATTGAATAATATAGACAAGTTTTGTCTATAATTTTGTGTAGGATCCGTTCATACCGTCTGATATACTTGATGGTGATGTCGTTAAAAGACAACAAAAAATCACAGTATTTGTTGAATTTTTTATCAGGTCTAAGCTTAGACCTGATAAAAAATTCAACAAATACTGTGATTTTTTGTTGTCTTTTAACGACATCACCATCAAGTATATCAGACGGTATGAACGGATCCTACACAAAATTAATAGACAAAACTTGTCTATATTATTCAATGAAACCTGCATTAATGAAAAAATGCTGCCAAAATATACACAATATATATATATATATATATATATATATATATATATATATATATATATAAAAACTTCCGGTCCGACACAGTGAACCAACCTTCCTTTATTTATTTAGATTTACAGAGAAACAACTTGAAGAAGATTGGAAGCGTTTACAGCATTTAGTATAAATGGATATATATATATATATATATATATATATATATATACTAAATGCTGTAAACGCTTCCAATCTTCTTCAAGTTGTTTCTCTGTAAATCTAAATAAACCATCAACCATCCGACCGTGCATAGTATGTAGTTGTCATATCTGGTCAGGCGCGCCTGCTGTTCGTCTCAGTGTTCTCGACGGGTCCAAAGGAGAATCTGTAATGTAATTGCTCCCGACCTGGCAGCTCGACTACAACCCCTTTCTCACCGGCGTGATGTGACTTCCCTCTCTCTCTTCTACGAATATTTTTCTGGCTTCTTCTCTTACGAACTTAGGTCACTAGTTCCTCCACCACAAGAATTTACTCTTGCAACCGAACTGGCAACAAGGTCCCACCAATTTACAGCTAAGATCAACCAAACACAGTCGACAATTCTACACCATCAGCCCTTTCTCGCACTTCCTGCCTGTCGAACTCCTTTCTATATACTTGCTTTTCTGATGGCTACAACCTCCAGGAATTTAAATTCAACGTCAATACCCATCACTTATTCACTTAACTCCAGTTCTTTCTACATCACACTGTGTATCTTGTTCTTTTCTTTTCTCTCTTCATTTACAACCGTCTTCACACTGGTATTCCCATCCTTCTCTTGCCCTTTCTCTGACACCTCATGTAATTGGCTCGTCTTTCTCTTCACTCTCCTCCTGCCTGAACTATTAGTCTTTTCTGTACCCCCATGCGCATCAGTGGTGGTTCCGCCTTGCTTGGTGTGAAACGATAAAAGAATAAATAAATCGCAGTGGATATGTCTCCGTTTCTTTTTTATCTGGGAATACTGCTGCCACATCTGGTCGGGTGCCCCTGCTATTCTCCTCGGGGTTCTTGACAAAATACAACGGAGAATCTGTAACGTGATCGATACCGACTTGGCTGACCACCTGCAGTCATTCTCACCGGCGTGACGTGGTTTCCCTGTGCCTCTTTTATAAATACTTTCACAGATTCTGCTCTGATGAACTTAGATCACTGGTGCCCCCTAGGTATGAATTTGCACGAGATACTATATTAGCAACTAGGTCCCACCCTTTTACAGTGAAGCCAATGAAAGGTAACTGCAATTTCTACTCCAACAGCTACTTTTCTCGCACTTCCCGCCTGTGGAATTCCCTTTCGCATACTTGCTTCCCCGACGGCTCTAACCTCCATGAGTTTAAATGTAGTGTCAATAGACAGCTCCTAACACAGTGGCAGTGGAATGCCTTGCTTGGGGTGATACGATAAAAAAATAAAAATTATGAATGCACGTAGAACAAACACAACTGGACATGTTTAATGGCTCGTACGCATTTGTTCAAACGTTTATCACGAGAATAATTAAAGGATGAATAATCATCAATGTTTTACAGCATTATGATATCTTACTAGGCTAAATTCCACCCGAAGTCTTATTCTTCAAATTAATCTTCTTATTAGAATAAAACTCAGTTCACGTGTGTTTGCACGTCTGTTTTTCATTCACGGCGAATCAAACAACCCAATGAACAAGAGGTAACTACTGTAATTACACGTGATTAAAAATTAAATAAATAAGTCATTTAATTAAACAAAGTAAAATGTTTCAAAGCACAAGTTAGTTTTAAAGGTTTCACTTTAATTTCGCTTTTTGACGCATTTGCAATTGATATCGCTTAATCTAAACTTATTTATAAATGGAACTTTGTCTCTGTGTGTCTGTGTGTGTGTGTGTCCGTTACCTATAGACTCCGAAACGGCTGAACCGATTTTCTTGAAAATTTACACAGTTGTACTATAAGCGTCTGCAAGTGTTTTTAGCTAGGTTTTGTGTCGAGGTACCCCGGATAAATATCGAAAATCGATACTCGAAAAGATCGTGTAATAAATAGAAGGATTGGTCCGATTTTAATGAAATTTGATGCACTCATAGACAAAGGCATAAGAAACGATATTCAGAAGTTTCAAGGTTGCAGTTCTTACAATAGTGCAGAAACAACTGGAAACAACTATTGCTTTTTAGTCTTTCTTGCCAACGCCCAAAGAGTGTGAGCTCCAGGACCATGGATTAGTTTTAAAGCTTTCATTACACCCGAGCAACGTCGTGCTATACTGCTAGTATATATATATATATATATATATATATATATATATATATATATATATTAGGTGCGATTGTTAAATTGTCGCAGATAATTTTTTATTTCAAATATCCTTTAGGCTGAGTCTGAGCTCCAGGACCATGGATGAGTTTTAAAGTTTTCATTACACCCGAGCAAAGCCTGGCTATACTGCTAGTATATAGATATATATATATATAGATAGATATATTTATGTATTACGTGCGATTGGTAAATTGTCGCATATAATTTTTTATTTCAAATATCCTTTAGGCTGAGTCTGGGCTCCAGGACCATGGATTAGTTTTAAAGCTTTCATTACACCCGAGCAACGCCGGGTTATACTGCTAGTTAAATCGTAATTAAAAATTAAACGGGAAGGCTATGTTGCTCAGATTAATTTTTGCGTTTCTTTTTCTTTCACACATACTGTAACGTATTCGAAATATTACACAGTTCAGGTTCTCTAATGTCTTTTAAAAGTCTCTTTATATGAAGTGCTCATAAAGAATGAAGATTTTAAATGAAAAAAAAAAAGTTCCGGGCAAACTATGAACATCGAAAAAAAGAAGATGACGCGGAATTAAGGTATCAAATAACGAGAAAGTAATTTTATTAGGTTGTCCCAAAAGTTCGTAAACACTTGCAAAAAATTGAACTTTTACTCGCCAAGTATTCTAAGGTTACCAGAAAGCACTTGCAAAAAATTAAAAACAACAAGTATTATTCCTCAAAATAAAGACCATCATTTTCCAAGACTTTCTACCATCGAACTGCAAGCTTTCGGAACTTGTCAAACTTTTGGGACAACCTAATATTACTTCTACATTCTTATAAATGATCTCCCAGATGTGATCAAATCTCAAATAGGCATCTATGCAGAAGACACCACCATTTACTCCTGCATCAGTTAGAAATCTGGTGAGGTGGACAAACAAAAACTAGCTGTTAATTTCGAGAAGGTCCTCCATTCAGTGGTGAACTGGGTTAAGGAGTGGCTTGTAAACGTCAATGCTTTTAAAACGAAACTGCTATCTGTCAAACATCACAGGCAATCTCTCCTGTCCCCATAAGCATAAACTAAGCAAGTCTCCATGAAATAATATACTGCGCCTCCTCGATCTCACTCTATTTTCCGACCTCAAGTGGAATCATATCATTGAGTCAATAGCTAAATCCACGGCTAGAAAAGTTGGGTCACTGTGTCGGGCCAGGGAGTTTCTTTTTTTTAACATGAATCCATCTTACGCATATACAAATCAACCATCCGACCTTGCATAGAATACTGTTGTCATATCTGGTCAGGGGCCCCTCTTGTTCATCTTAGAGTTCTCGATAGGCTCTGAACAGTAATCTGTAATGTGGTAGGTCTCAACCTGTCACGTTGACTCCAGCCACTATCTCACTGGCAGGATGTGGCTTTCCTCTCTCTCGTATACAAATATGTTTATGGTTTCTGCTCCGACGATCTTAGGTCACTGGTGCCCCCACCACAAGAATTTACTCATGCAACTAGACTGGCAACAAGGTCCTACCCATTTACAGTTAAATCAAACAAACACAGCCGACAATTCTACTCCAACATCTTCTTTTCTTCCGTATACTTGCTTACCTGACGGCTACTACGTCCAACAACTTAGATGTATCTTGTTGTTTTCCTTTCTCTCCACCTTCGCAACTGTCTCCACACCTGTGTTCCCATCCTTCTCTTCCCCTTTCTCTGACACCCCCTGTAAGTAGTTCGTCTTTCTCTTCTCTCTCCTCCTGCTTAAGCTTTTACTCTCTTATGTAACCCCCTGTTTGTCAGGGGTGGTTCCGCCTTCCGTGGATGAAACGATTAAAAAAATATTTTACATAAATAGAACTTGGAAAGTAAACGACCTAAGGACCAGAAGCTCATTGCAGCCTAAAGTCCGTCTAAAGTGGTTCTTTTAGGCTAGTGTTATATAAATCCTGTGAGATAAATCTATATCCGTATATAGGCGGTTTGATCATACTATATATTCTGGATTACTGTAATATCGTTCCCGAAAGACATAAAGATTTCTTAGAATCTTGAATTGTTCTTTACACTATTGATGTGAAACCCGAACACGTGGACATGACAACATCTACACGCTTGTCATCTCATCAGGATTTGGGATTATTTAAGTAAGCACTAAATCATGGGGCTTTGCTTTTAATCCGCGAACATCATCTCCTGGGTTTTCTTTAATGGATCTTATATGTTATATTTAGGCTGATTCTTGGATTATTTTAACCGATATTATTTGACATGTTTTTTCTTTTGATAACACTCTTTACTGTTAAGTGTTTTCATTTTATAACATTGACTATATTATGCGTCCTCTGTACACTCAACGTGATCTGCTCTGCTTCATATTACAGTTTCTCTAGTATTCTGATAATGTCCAATTGTTTGTGGTTGAGAACAGAAAAAAATATTATTCAACGATTACAGCTCACCTTAAAAAATATTCGAACAATAATATCTAGATAATTTTGAAATTTTATTTTTGTCACTTTCCTTTAGATTTGTATAACAAAAGCGCTTCTTAAGATTTCTTTACCTACGGCAATGCCAGCTTTTCTATTTCGATCGATATTATCTGAAACTATTTTCGTCTTGTAAGAAGAATCAAGGTGAGAGTTTATGAATATGATTAGAGTTAGTGTTAGGGTTGCGTTTAACGATGGGGCTGAGGATTTTAGGTGTATTCTTAACGGCTTAACTTAGGTTTGTGATCAAGCTTTTTCTTTACGTTAGATGTAAGGGTAGAGATATAGGGTCGAATATAATGCAAGGAATGGTGTTAGAATTTTGGTTAGGAATATTTTTTAAATTGAGTTTTGTTTAACGGCATATCAACCTCTCTGGATTATTTAATGCACAAAAAGGTAGGGTTTTAATGTAAGTAAGAAGATTGATTTAGATTTTAATTATTTTTTTTTATTTTAGAAAACTGAAGTTGTCTTCTAATTTTGTTTTAAAAGTGTTTTGTTGAGAATTTTATTTCCTTAAAAATGTGTTATGGTAATATTTTAGTCTTCAAAATATATTATTGGTAATATTTTTCTTTAAAAATGATCATTTTTCTATAAAAGCGTATTTTTGTACTTTCATCCTGTTTTGACCCCAGTTCTGGGGTTAAATATTTTTACATAGATGGGACCTTAAAGGTGCTGCCACTCCGCGTCAGAGTGGACCTGAGAACAACAGCAATTAAGAGATGGTTCCATGCTCATCACACCCTCTCAATCAGAGGCCTTGCTGCCGGATGCAGTTTACCGTCATACCCAGGACCCCAGTTAGGAATCGATTTAACTTCAGTGTCAGATCTCGCGTTAATTTAACTCTTCTCAGATTAGGAAGAAAATATAGATGTCAGGTTATTTTGAAAGTTAGGTTTAGAATTAAGATTACGTTGTTTTTTGTTTTTGGTTTTGTTTGTTTTTTTTATATATAATCATGGTTGCTAGTTAATATGAAGTTTTATTTCAGGGGTGGGGACAAAAGTTAAAAGTTAGATATAATTTTTAAATGTGCATTGCTTAGATGTGCGTTGTGGTGTAGTGGATATCAGCTCGGAACGAGAAATTGAGCAGCCGAGGTCGAATTACAATTGAATTCCATGCATTCACTTACACGCAAATACCATTGGTAATGGTATTAATCCTTCTCATCCCTCTAGTTATGAGTGAAATAACAGGACAGTTTAGGTTCTATAGCCTTGGTTGGCAACCAGTCTACGGCAGAATGTAATGGCAACCTACTGCTGGTTAATCAGTCAGTCATCTATCATTGGAGACGTGATAGCCCAAGCGTTTATCACGTATGGCACTTAACTGATTTTTTTAAAAAACAGTATGCCTAGTTAATCATTGGTATCCACGAAATTAACGATGGTAATAATGTAATATTTGCAGGTGCGTATTTAATGTATATGCGTATATATGTCTTCTGCGAGACCTTTGACAGTTAATATACACAGAAGCACACACAGAAGCACATACAACTTGATTGCGTCCTAGGTTAAGCCACATCAAGCCTGAAGATTACCTATATGGGTAACTGATGCTGAATATCAGTTTTTGTAATGGTGGATGTGCTTGTGATATGATAAATTATGGTTCAGAATTGAAACTGGAAACTGTGATTTAGCATCTCTCGCCAAAATATGACAAGGGCACTCAAGTTTAGGCCTGATTTAGCACTTATATATATATATATATATATATATATATATATATATATATATATATATATATATATTCTAAACATATACTGTTAAATATATGAGACAATGAATGTCTATTATGTTTAATAGTGAGCCGTTCTAAACGTCGTATTTTAGTTTTAATTTCCGTTGAAAATAAAGACAAAAATTCTCCAGCATTTGGATAATTTGGTCCTAAGCTTTCGGCTCACATGAGCCATCTTCAGAAAGGTTATTAAGACCGTAACAAAATAACATCCACCATCACCGACGATTTTATTTTGTGTTGACATAAAACTCCGTTAGACAACGCCAATAGTTACCAAAAAAAAAAAAATAGAACCGAATTGCAAATTTGCGAACTGCGTTTGTTATTTTTATGTCAACACAAAATAAAATCGTCGGTGATGGTCAATGTTACTGTATTACCGTCTTAACAACCTTTCTGAAGATGATTCATTTGAGCCGAAAGCTTAGAAACAAATTAATAAAAATTATCCAAATGTTGGAAAAATTTTTTATCTTTATTTTCAACTTAATTAAAGCCAAAATACGACGTTTAGAACGGCTCATGATTAAACATAATAGACATTCATTGTCTGTTATATTTAACAGTATATGTTTAGAAAATTATTTGCTGCCTCGATACACTAAATATATATATATATGTGTGTGTGTGTGTGTGTGTGTGTGTGTGTGTGTGTGTGCATAAAATTAATTTCTCTGTATGACTATTTATAAAATGTTGTTCTCCAGAAGTGGCTGCTCGAGTTACCTTGTTCTTGGCATTTATATCTCAGTCTAGACCTCCAGAGTTAATCCACCAAGGGTGCCAAATGTATCAACATCGTCTATTTTAAATGCTATTACTTGTAAATTACAATCTGTTCTGAATTTTCAGCTTTCTGTAAACCTGAGGCAAATGCATACAACATTCGAGTCGCCGCTTGAATATATTTAAAAACTGTCCACATCGACTCAGCGCCAATTGACAAGAATATGGATTCCTTAACTTTCTCTCTTTCTTCCGAATGTGTTGAATATTCAGGAATATGGAAATTCAAACTTAGAAAATTTTCCACGTTTTGCAGCTATAGCTTCAGTACAATCTATATTGTAAAATATTTGCTGATTCTCTGTTTTCAGATATTGTCAGGCGTCTAGTTTTGCAGGTACGTGTTTAATGTATGTGCGTATATCTCTCTTGTGCGAGGCCTCTGCCGGTTAATATAAGCACAAGCACACACAGAAGCACATATGACTTGACTGAGTCCTAAGTTAAGCAACATCAAGCCTGGATATTACCTAGATATGTAACCGCAGCGGAATATCAGTTGCTGTAAGCTAGGATGCGCTTGTGATATGATTAGTAATGGTTCAGAATTGTAAATGGAAAGTGAGTTTGAGCACCTCTTGCCAAAATATGACTACGCTGTTCAAGTTTAGGCCTGATTTGGATCTTGAAAAATTAGAGGAGACCATGTGGAGTCTGGATTTACCGTAGCTGTACAGGCATGAAACCACCACTTACGTTCGGCTATTCATTTATATTTTAAAGAATTATACCACAAAATTCTTACAATTTGAAAATATGCTCTGGCATTAAATAAACTACAAAGGGTTGATGAACCGTAAAAAAAGAAACAACTAATCATTGATTCAGTCTTAATAAGACAATGAAATAATAGATTACCATGCCACACTGTCATAAAAATCCTTACTCTGGAATGAGCAATAATGCCATGATTTTTGTGGCAATATTAAAAGAAAAATAATTGTTTATATTAGTTAAGTGCCATATGTGATACACGCTTTAGGGGATCATATTTCGAAAGAGACATGAGTGACTAGACAGAAGATTATCACGCAGTAGGTTGCCATTCCTTTCTGCAGTAGACTGGTTGCCAGCCAAGGCTATGGAACCCAATTTGCCCTATTATTTAGCCCATAACTGGAGAGAAAAAACAGATTAATACCTTTCGCGAGGGTATTTGTGCGTAAGTGAATGCAAGGAATTCAACTTGAATTCGAACACGTTACCCCGATTTGTCGTTCTGAGTAGATATCCACTGCACCACAACGCACTTTGTTCATATAAAATACTGTAAACTTGAGTGTCCCTACACTGTAATGGATAACAGCACTGAATTTTAAATTGAGACGAGAGTACCATTTCTCTCGTGGTTCGTTATATATATATATGAATCCATCTCTTCTCTTCCAGATATAGGTTAATTAGTAGGATTTGTATCACTAAGTCATTATTATCAACAAAGAAAAAAGTTATTACAATCTAGAAAAATTATAAAATAACCAGCAAAGGAAAGATAACTCACAGAAAAAAAATCTAACAATTATTGACTGAGTCTTAAGTAATCATCATCATTTATCCATCGCACCCAATGGTGCATACGACAGCAACGTTTTGTTGCTGTTTCTGTAACAAACTGTTTTTTTACGGGGCAGGGTTGTTAGCCCTGCATCCACCCCTGGAGGACCAGTAAATCATTCTTGGTCCTTACTTTGCTGCTGTTTCTGTAACAAACTGTTTTTTACGGGGCAGAATTGTTAGCCCTGCATCCAACCCTGGAGAAGCAGAAAACCATTCTTGGTCCTTACGTTTACAGCACCTGGTATTTCCAAATATTCACCCATTTAAGTACTGACCAGGTTCGATGCTGCTTAACTTCGGTGAACGGACGGGAACCGGTGCATTCAACACGATATAGCCGTAGACAGTCTTAATTAATATAATCGAATGATAGATTATCGTCTAGCACACCTTGGAATACAAGATTACAAAAATAATTATATATATAAAATCTACTGATCTTGGAGATTCGTGTGGTGTAATGGATTATTACTCGGAATTGTAAATGAGCGAGCGGAGTTCCATATCCAGCTTCGGTTTATTATATTCACTTTGGCATAAATTAAATAATTGTCCATAAAAATTCATAAGATTTTTGTGGTGTTATTTGCTTATAAACAGAATTCTTTTTAAAATATATTTTTTTTATTGTGCGCAACTAATTTTTAGGTCTGGCATTGAATTAATATATCACTCTGTTAAGTCTCCTTTCACAAGTCTATTTTCAAAATAGAAAACTTACTGTACAAAATTGGCTCGCCACGTGTGGAAATTGAAATCAAAATATGGAAAAGTCCCAGACATAACGTGTAGTATATTGAAAACAGTCAAGCCTTACAACGTTGGCAAAATATGTAGACCGTACCAGGAAGAAAAGTTAAAGATTATGCTCTTCCCAAACAAAAATTAACTATTGAATGAATGAACAGAAATTACGATTAAGTGTAACCCCACTAAGAAAGACCTCTTAGGTTCATTCAACAATGGATAAGAAAGTTATAATTTCTTGTAATGTAAAAAACTGCGTGTTTAAATATTCCCTGCCACGTGAGCATAAAAAAAACACCGTTATGTGAGCGTCCAAAAAAGAAACCGTACTAACTATAATGTATTTCAGGCTGTATTCAGGGAATATTTACCCAACAATGTATACAAAATCTAACCTACAACTGTCATCCTTGTAAAGATATGTCAAATTTAAAAAAAGCAACAGCCTCACTATTACAGCACCAAACTCGAGAAATACAGTTGAATCAAAGCCCATTATTTTTTAATAAATAAATATTTTAAACTAAACTAAATTAATAAGTAATAATTACTTTATATATATATATATATATATATATATATATATATATATTAATGCAGGTTTCATTGAATAATATAGACAAGTTTTGTCTATTAATTTTGTGTAGGATCCGTTCATACCGTCTGATATACTTGATGGTGATGTCGTTAAAAGACAACAAAAAATCACAGTATTTGTTGAATTTTTTATCAGGTCTAAGCTTTCGGCTCACATAAGCCATTATCAAAGAGTAAATAATAACACACAGTAAACATAGAACATTTAAGCTATTAACAATAAAGATAATTGAATTGAAAATATAAGTCCATCCCTACCGTGGCGGATGGCCGAAGACAGTGACAAAATAGTGGTGTTGTGGTCCCTGGTCTGATTACAGACATTTGAGTACGTTGTTGGAAATATCGAAATTGATTGTATTCAAACCAGGTTTAAATTGTTTAATGTAGAGTGCTTCGAGGATTTTTAGTTTCTGCTTATTATTTTCTTGTTTGAGTATGGACGTGTTATCAACAAGCGTTTTTCTCAGAAGTGTGCGTTGATAACCGTGTTGTTCTAAATGACGGAATATATTTGAATTTTTATTTAACGTACTCAAATGTCTGTAATCAGACCAGGGACCACAACACCACTATTTTGTCACTGTCTTCGGCCATCCGCCACGGTAGGGATGGACTTATATTTTCAATTCAATTATCTTTATTGTTAATAGCTTAAATGTTCTATGTTTACTGTGTGTTATTATTTACTCTTTGATAATGGCTTATGTGAGCCGAAAGCTTAGACCTGATAAAAAATTCAACAAATACTGTGATTTTTTGTTGTCTTTTAACGACATCACCATCAAGTATATCAGACGGTATGAACGGATCCTACACAAAATTAATAGACAAAACTTGTCTATATTATTCAATGAAACCTGCATTAATGAAAAAATGCTGCCAAAATACACACAATATATATATATATACTGTTAAATATAAAAGTAAATGAATGTCTATTATGTTTAATCTCTTATATTTAACAGTTTAGAAAATTATATGCAGTCTCGATACACTAAATTTATATATATATATATATATATATATATATATATATATATATATATGAATTTGAACACGGATACTGGTATGTGTTTACATTGTATTTAACACGCTAAAGTCCGCTTTCCTCTACCGGGCGCCCGTAGCTCAGAGGTAAAATTGATGACTGATGTCAATTTGGTTGGGTTTCAAGGAAACTCACCACGTCATTTCAAGTGGTTATAAACTATAATTCATTTCTATGAGCTAATTAGCCCATTTCATTAGACCTTACAATATTCCTTCCAATTGGTACAAAAAATTTGGCCGGAGTTTTGAGTTTACCTTTATAAATATAATTTGCTCTTGATAACATCTATTGATTTCTCTATGTAGATATAACACTTAATACTTTATATTAAGTTAGTCTTGTTGGATTATCCTCACTGTTTACAGACTGGAGATATATAACTACATATATATACATATATATCAAATTAAATAAATTGCAAATATTGTGTGTGCAATTTATTTAATCTGATAGTTTTAAAAGAAAACCTGCTACCTAAATACACAAAATTTGTACTCCTGAAAGTTTTCGTGATAGGTGTCGTCTGTGTTTATTGGAGAAGATTCTGATTTTGAAGTATCCTCATCAGGACTTACTTTTGAACTTTAGGAGGGAATTTATAAACAAGTGCCGCCATAGGGCGGATTTTAAAATTTAACTTCTAATTTTTAATTTTTAAATTCAAAATTTTTCTATAATTTTTTTAATATTTAAAAAAAAAATTTTAATTTTAATTTTAATTTTTTTTTATGTATATGTGTATGTTTGTGTGTGGATGTGCATATTTGTATATATATGTATATATATATGTATATATGTATTTATGTATGTGGGCTATATGTAATTTTGAAAAAATTTTTTTAGCTATTTAAATGCTCCTTTTCATAATATTCATTAATATGTATGTGTGTGAGTGCATATGGAATATGTATATATATATATATATATATATATATATATATGCGTGTGTGTGTGTATATGTGTGCATGTATGTGTACACATGTATATTATGTGTATATGAATTTTTGTATATAGGTGTGTACACACATATATATGTGTGTATGCGCATGTATATGTATATAAGTGTGTAATAAATTGAATGTATGTGTGTGTATGTGTATGTATATATGTATTCTTATTCGTAGAATTGTGTGTGTATATATATGTATGTATGTGTGTACTTCTATAGGTATGTATATAATAATTGTAATTATTTTTTTTTTTTACCTAGTGTTGTCTTTATTTAGTTTAATTTCAAATGACCTAATTTTTTTAAAAATAATTTTATTTTAAATCCTATATCTTTTTATTCCCTTTTATTAATAATTATGCCTTTTTAAGTAAAGGCCTTTTTCTAATACTTCAACGTTTTGGGGAAATTAGATTTTTGAATTTGTCCAGCATCTGTAATATTTAAAAAAAATGTTTTCTTTAGTTTCTTTCTTTTTCCCTCCCTTCCTTCTTTTATCTCTCTTACCACCTTTTTTCCGTGTTGCTTAAACTTACGTCGATTTAACACGGCTGTCTGCTAATTTTTAGTTACATTCTCCATTTTTTTTTGCGAACCCAGACGATGTCAATTTTTTTTCTTTTCTTATTTATTTGATTTTATTCTATCTTTTTCTTTTTCTTTTTCGTTTTCTTTTTCTTTCCCTTCATTTTTCTTTTTATTTTATTTTATTATTTATTTTTTAATTTCTTTGCAATCTATTTAAAAAGGAAAAGTAGACTAATTTTTCTCCAGTTTCTGAAAGGTTTTTTCTGTTGCTGAGGTGATGTGTCGTCCCCCGTGGGGATCTTCATATCGAAATGGCCATTCAACATCTTTGAATTAATCCTTTTTTAATATATATATATATATATATATATATATATATATATATATATATATATATATCAGGAACAATATTAGGGTATTTAATTTCCTCGCTGAACTTTCATTATAGATAGCTTTCCCAGGTACACTGAAGAAAGTTTGTCTCAAAAGAATGATATGCAATGTAATCGGGCCTGACTTGGCATCTCTACTGCAATCACATTCTAAACGACGAAAATCTAAACTTATTTATAAATGGAACTTTGTCTCTGTGTGTCTGTCTGTCCGTTACCTATAGACTCCGAAACGTCTGAACCGATTTTCTTGAAAATTGACACAGTTTTACTATACGTGTTCTTAGCTAGGTTTTGTGTTGAGGTATCCCCGATAAATATCGATAATCGAAAAACTGGGTAATAGAAGGAGTGTTCTGATTTTAATCAAATTTGATTCACTCATAGAGAAAGTTTCAATGTTGCAGTTTTTACAATAGTGCAGAAAATCGATAATATATATATATATATATATATATATATATATATAAGGCAAAATGTTTGTGTGTCTGTCTGTTTATCTGTATGTCTGTATTTTTTCAGTCCTTTTATTTTAGTTTTTGCTTCGGGATTGGCTCTAAGTAGGTATAATTGTAGTTCTTAGTCTCAGCAATGATACCATTTACTCAGAGGACTTATTTAGCCTTCAAAATTCAGTTTACGAAGAAAAAACTTATTTGATATCGATACCAGGAAATCAAAATTTGACTTACATCCATTCATTTTTCTTTCAGTCTACGGTTTCGCTTTAACTGGAGACAACTATTGCTTTTTAGTCTTTCGTGCCAACGCCCAAAGAGTCTGAGCTCCAGAACCATTTATTAGTTTTAATGCTTTCATTACAACCGAGCAACACCGGGCTATCCTGCTAGTAATTTCATAAAACGTCCTTTCCTCCCTATTGACCAATCTTCGTGAATTTTATCGGGCTACTAGGCTTCTAGTCTCCCTGTTTTAATTTTTTACCATCACATCTACTCAAACAGTTTCTTTCTGCATGCGGTTCTCGTTTTTTGTTTACTTTCTTCGGTGTTAGCTACAATCTCCAAAAATTTAAATGCAACGTCAATTACCCGCTTCTATTTTCTTAAATCCCGTTCATCATTTATCTTTTCTTCAATATCTCCTGTAACGAGTCTTTCACTCCATCGACCCCCATGCGAACTACTGTCGGTCCGGCTTTGCTTTGTGTGAAATGATTAAAACAAAATAAATAAATAAATTATGAATATTTTTTAAATTTAAAATTATGAAGAACTTACGAAGTTTTTACTAATTCTCATAAATTCATGCTGCAAAATAAAAACAGACAATTTTCTTCATTAGAGGACAAAACGCATTGGCAGAGTATAATTTTCCGTTAGCCTTTAGATAAATATGGATTATATAATGATATATATACTTATATTCACAACCCTTCACCTTACCTCGAAGATGGTAAATTCCTTCTCTGAGTTAACCTATTTATTTTTAATATTCTGAATTAAATTTGAATTTTTCAGAATTGATAAGACAGATGCTTACCAATCTGTCAAAATAAATCGTTTTAAATATTTGTTTACTGTATATCATATTGCTCTGCATAATATCTATTGAGATATTTTATTTCATAAATATTTTATATTAATTAGATAATTATTTTTGGATTTTCCTCTCCGTTTTACGGATTTTAAATTATTTCATATATATACATATATATAAGTGCCACGCATATATAATGTATAAATAATATAATATATATAACAAATTGCATATATTTTGGTTGGTTGGTTGGTTGTTTTGTTTTTATGGCATATCAACACCTCGGCGAGTCATTTATTACCAACTAAAGTTTTATTGCTGGTAATACCTTTTTCTTTCAACAATTTATTGTTGTTTTTATATAAGTTTTTCCGTCTAGTAATATTTTTTTCTTTTCGAGTATCAAGATTCATTGGAATTTGTTTTTAAGGGCAGGATCCCCAAGTCCTGCCCTGTTATTTAACTCATAAGTGGAGGGAAGAGACGGATTAATACCTTTCCCAAGGGTACCAGTGCTTATGTGAATGCAGGGTATTCAACTGGAATTCAAACTCGGTTCACCAATTTCTCTTTCCGAGCCGATATCTATTGCACGACAACGCACATCCGTCACTATACGCTTACAGCACCTGGTATTCCCAAGCCGTCACCCATATAAATACTAACCAGGCTCAACGTTGCTTCACTTCGATGATAGAGCAAGAACCGGTGTATTCAACGCTATGTGGCCGTAAGCCCAATTATATATATATAAATATATATATATATTCATAATTATATACATACACTTTTCACACACACACACACACACACACAGATATATATATATATATATATATATATATAGAGAGAGAGAGAGAGAGAGAGAGAGAGAGAGAGAGAGAGAGAGAGAGAGAAAGAAAGAAAGAGAAAGAGAGAGAGAAAGAGAAAGAGAGAGAGTGAAAGAGAGAGGGAAAGAGAGAAAGAAAGAAAGAGAAAGAGAGAGAGAAAGAGAGAAAGAGAGAAACGCTTATTGATCCAGTTTTAGTAAATCATTGTCTCCGTAAGACCAAAGAAAAACGGAGGAAGGGAAGCTTCAAAGAATTGTGAGATAAAGCTCTATTTTAAAATCTGCGAAGCCGTCTCGCCCTTCTCCTACGACAGATGCAGATCAAGAAGCTGTGTTTTCACAGAATCAATCTTTGATCTCCTTCGAAAAATACTAAAAAAAAACGATACAATCAAAAATAAAAAGAAAGAAAATATAAAACAAAAGAAAAAGGTCCACGCTATTGTGAACTCCCTATACACAGGACAAAAATAAACATTATATCTGCAGATCAGATTCAAGCAGTTACTGGCATAGTATACAGATAAACGTCTTCATGTTGTGTCATATTTGAAAGACTGAAAGACGGGCAAAATGTCACATTGACAAAATCAAGTACGTTGACTTTCTTCCACTTTGTGTCAAATCCTTTCGTTTTCCTCCACAGATCTTTGTTATTTGTCTGTTCGAAATCAGTCCCAATCACTCACGATTGGGTTTAAAACTGTGTACACGTCCTAGACAGAATCAATATGAATACTACTGTGACACGGTAACTAGACGGATATGAGGGTGGATTTGTAAAATATGTATTTTATTATAATAGATTAAGAATAAAAAATGTTTAAGAATAGAAAAGTAGTTTAAAAACATGTTTCGTTTAACAAAAGTACTAAGTGAAAAAGAAAAGGAAAAAATAAATAAATAAACGCTTTTTCTTTTATAAGTAAATTTAAAAACTAAGCGAAAAAATTGCCTTTACTGTGTCTTGAGCAAGAAATTAAGAAAATAAAGAAAAGATAATAGAATTTTCCCTTTCTCCAGGCAATTCAAAAACGCCTGGTTACGGGTAAAATGTCGGGCTATAAAAACATCCGACGGCCTTCACACGAAGCTTTAAGATAAAAAGATAAAAAAATCCTGGAAAATACATCGTTGGAGGCTAAGCGCTGACGGGATGTCTGCTGGATGTTTACACATCAAAGGAATCAAAATTTAAGTACCATGAAATTTTGGACTTACAGTCACCAATGCTTATCTTTTATTTAAAGCCGGTGGTCTAGTGAACTTCCAATTATTTCAATATAAATACAAGTGGTTTTTCCGAGCCGATCAGTTGATATCAGCCGGGCGTGTGCTTGAAGAAGCTACGTGTGTCAGGCACACTGAGGAAGGGAAATCCCGTTCGTCTGAGTCAGTTGGTTCGGCATTTGATCTCCATTAATTAGAGTTAGAGCTGAGTGTCACATCGCCTGCTCCAACTGCAAGACTAACTCTGAACGAAATAAAGCATCGATTTAACTCATCCAAGTTGTGGAAGTTATTTCCTTATAGTTTATCTTGTATCCCCAGCTTGAGGCATCGACTTTTTCAACCAACCCCCGGCAACATTACAGCGTGGATAACCGCCGCCGGAGAAATTGTTTGGACCTTCCACTGGGGCGTTACACTACATTATTTCGTAATGTTTTACCACCTTTTGCGTAAGATTTCTTTAACAGAATTTAACATGGAATTTAATTCTAGCCTATCACATTTTATTATATTATAAATGCTGAGATATGAGCAGTTATTTGTCAAAAAAGTTATTTTATATTATTCTCGTACTAGTTTGATTAGGATTGCTATTATGTAAACATATCAAATCTTCTTCTTCTTCTTCTTCTAAATGCCCTGTCCCTTCAGGACGTAGGCGATCATGGCTCCCCACGTCTCCCTATCACTTGTGGCTCTTAGTATGTATGCTCCTGTTACTCCTGGCAACCCCCGTTCCGTCATCCACCTGATCAGGCCCTGCAAATATGTTATCCGCTGCCTTCCTCTGTCTCTCCTTCCTTCTATCTGACCAGTCAGTATCAGGTTCTCCAGGCTCTCCTTCCTCATTGCATGTCCCAGGAACTTCAGTTGTCTCTTCCTGATGCTCAGCATCAATTTCCTTTTTGTTGCCATTCTTTCCAACACCTCGTCGTTGCTTGCATGCTCAGTCCACGATATCCGTAGCATCCTTCTGTAGAACCACATTTCGGCCGCTTCCTGTTTTGTCCTCATTTTCAATGATATTGTCCAGCATTCACAGCCGTATTGAAGAACTGACATCACGTAGCAGTCTAGCACTCTTTTCTTCATTTCTATTGAGATTTTACTTGGTAAATTAATGCAGAATTTGACATCTGTAGAATAAAAAAGTAAAGAATTAATTAAGACTCATATTAAAAAAATACATTTAAAGTTTTTAAAATTTCAGCTTTACCTCCATCTTGTAGGCATATTAACGGAAACATGAATTAATGACAATGCTTTCCTAAGAGAGGACGCGTCAGACAAGAGAAAAGTTTTTTTAGTGACATTCGTCTGCCCAGGGAAACAATGATGTTTTGAAACTAAGATTTTTTTTTAATCGTATAACCCCGATCAAGGCGGCTCTATTGCAGTTTCCACAAGGTTAGGTGCCACCTGGTTCTGAAAGCACTGATACAGCCCTCTGCTATCTGCGCTCTCTACTCTCCTTCTAATGCTGGTCTCTTCTCTCCTCACTTTTCACAGCACTTTAACATTAATTTCACTGTGCAAAGCCAGGAATTTTTTCCCGTCTGAGTCCATCCTGCACATATATAAAACTACCATCCCCCCGTGTATTGAATACTGCTACCACATCTTGTTGGGTGCTCCTGCTATCCACCTAGCGGTTCTTAAAAAAATGCAACGTAGAATCTGTAATGTGATAGATACCAACTTGGCAGCCCGGCTGCAGTCGCTATCTCACCGGCGTGACGTGGCATCCCTGTGCCTCTTCTATAAATACTTTCACGGCTTCTGCTACAATGAACTTAGATCACTGGTGCCTCCTAGGTATGGATTGACACTATCTACTAGATTAGCAACTAGGTCCCACCCTTTTACAGTGAAACCGATAAAATGTAACCGCAATTTCTACTCGAACAGCTTATTTCATCGCACCTCCCTCCTGTGGATTTCCCTTCCATATACTTGCTTCTCCGACGGCTACAATCTCCAGGAATTTAAATGTAAGATCAATAGACATCTCCTATCTTACTAACAGGCATGAATTCTATAATATGAATTCTATATATTTTCATCTACTCTACCCCATCCTCGGTATTATCATCCGTTTATTACTGTCCTCTTATAACTAATCCCTCTTTCTCATCACTTTCCCCTACGTGACCCCCTGCGCAACAGTGGCAGTAGAATGCCTTGCTTTTATCAACTAGGATTAAATAATCTCGTCGATCGATGGCAGATATGGATAGATGTTCAAGGCTAGAATTTTAGCTAATTTCACCATTTCGAGAGTTAATTCTTAAAAAATAATATCATGTTTCTGAAATCGGCTAATTTTTTATAACAACCTAAAATAATGATTTCTTTGTAACAATAAGATTTTGCTACGACAAAGCGTAAGATAGTAATTCATTCTACCTCGAACAAACTATGATAACCTTTATTTTTCGACAAAGTCTTTATCATTTGCAAAACGATTTTTTAAACATTTATAATAAATAACTTATTTCATATTATTTTGCTAACGATTGATTCCTCTGACTAAACATAGTATATTGTGCTCTTTCATTGTTTGGCGCGTGCTAGGAGCATTATCAATGCAAAACACGACGACAATACCTGTGCAGATATAGCTAACCAATAAGAAAATGATTTTTTATTCGAAAGAATGAACTCCAAACGTGACCCCCTGCGCAACAGTGGGAGTAGAATGCCTTGCTTGAGGTGAGATGATTTTAAAAAATATGCGGAAATGATAAGACAATGTGCAGCAGAATATAAAAGTCGCGTTGCCGTGTATGCTTGTAACGAATTCTTCAGGACATGTGTTTAGGGAAAATGCGACTTACTTAAAATAAGAGCGGTAATAAATTAAATTACAATTAACAGATCCAACGACCAAAAACAAGAATACATTGTTGATATATATATTTTTCATTTTCACAAGAACATCTAACATTGCCTGATGACGAGATAGAAATCTCGAAACATAGAAATTTCCGTATTGCAATGGATTTTTAATTTTATTTGTATAACAAATTTAATTATATAATTATTTTAAGCTCTACAATATTTATTGCATGTGCACATATTTTAAAAAAGTAGTAAATATTAAGAAACGCAAAATCCTTAAAACACGGGTCTTCTTACCGAGACACACATATATATATATATATATATATATATATATATATATATTGTAATAGTTGTAACAATGGTTTATATATTAATAGTCTCACTATAGAAAAATTTTCACGTTTCGAAGATAACCTTGTTTTTTGGTTGCTTCTCTTCGGGTGGAGAAATTGGAATCCAATATTCCAACTTCTCCACCCGATGAGAAGCAACCAAAAAACAAGGTTAGCTTCGAAACGCGAAGATTTTTGTGTAGTGATGCTATGAATTTATAAACCATTGTAACAACTATTACAATATAATGCTCTACGTTTATATAGAGCACTCTTTATAAAGGTAAATGGATGAACAGCAGGTTCCACAAATTTGTTACAATATACAATATATTTTATATATATATATAATCTATCGCATGTTATAATTGAAAGATGTCAGAAATGAGCTGTAACATTGACAGATGTTTTTAGCATTCATTTTTCAATGTACCCAGGTACTTTCAATCTATTACCAAGATCATCCTCAGGGTGTGAGTTATGATAAAAACAATAACTGCAAAACTGTATTGCTAAAAAGTATTGTAATTTTTTTCTGCTTCAAATATAAAAAAAAAGAAATTCCAGTAATTTTTACAAGTCAAATCAGTCCGATGCTAGAACAAATCTGAAGGACCTTATCGCAATGTGACTAAAAAAAATTTAATTTGCCGACCAGGACATAAGGGCGCGTCACATACTCATTTTTCCTCTAGTTCTAATTTTCTCTTCTTCGTCTTCACCCACACAGTCAAAGAAATAAACAACAGGATACTTCAACTGACTTCGATAAGTACAATCTACTTTATTGCTTGATTTAACTTTTCACTTTTTCTCCGGTCATAAAAATGAAAAGAACACAGACTTTTGTTAGCAATGTTTTTAATCTTTTTACATACACACATTCTGCTACTATCAACTATAAACTCTGAATTTCTGTGGGACATTTAAATACTTACATTTCTCTTCGAACAATTAATACATTTTATTTTTCATCTTACAATTGTGTTATTCTGTTAATATAAATTTTACTGTACAAACGAAATATTCGATCCTTCCACATTCCAACTTCCGACCTTCAACCTTCTTATATTTTACAACGTGCAGACTTTAGTTGTGTTTGACACAAGGCCAATTTGACAAGCATCAGGAGGCCCATAGAAATACCATAAAATTTACTGACAAACTTTTTATATTTTTGTTGTCACATAATTATTCGGACGCACACACTCACACTCACACACATGAAGGAAAACACACACACACACACACAGATATATATATATATATATATATATATATATATATATATATAATGATGTTTTATTACTTAGTTTTTGGTCTTAATAAGATTAGACCAGTACACATTTATATTAAAATGTGTTCTATACAGTTATATTGTAGAACTTTTGAATATTTTGCCTTTTTAAAAGGGTTATTTCGCTACCTTGGCTTCTACCATGAGTGGTGTCTTCAGGCGATTTTAATGACTGATTTTACCATTTAACGTTTTTTTAATAAAAAATAAAATAAAAAATAAATAAAAAATAAATAAAAGGTAAAATAAATAAAAAAGAAAAACGGTAAAAGGTAAAATCAGTTATTAAAAATCGCCTGAAGACACCACTCATGGTAGCAACCAAGCTAGAGAAATAACTCGTTTAAAAATGAGTATATATATATATAAAGAGAAAGAAAGACGGAGAGAGAATGAGAAATGGAGATATTGACTGGTATAGATCTATCATTTCTGCTGAACCTACACGGTAACAATTTGCTATGTATTAAAGAAAAATTAGTGGTCTGCCTTGTATAAGATTTAACAAAACATTAAACAATTTCTAATATGTATCACACTCCAGTGCGATTGATTTTGTGAGCGATGTCCAAAAGTTGAACAGCTGGATTCTACTGCCTGCTTCCAGATATTACGATGAATGGTGAAAGGGATATACGAAACTGGTGTTGCAAATTCATCAGTGCAAAATATTTATACATGACTAGCAGTATAGCCCGGAGTTGCTCGGGTGTAATGAAAGATTTAAAACTAATCCATGGTCCTGGAGCTCACACTCTTTGGGCGTTGGCAAGAAAGACTAAAAAGCAATAGTTGTTTCCAGTTAAAACGAAACCGTAAACTGAAAGAAAAATGAATGGATGTAAGTCAAATTTTGATTTCCTGGTATCGATATCAAATAAGTTTTTTCGTCGTCAACTGAATTTTAAAGGCTAAATAAGTCCTCTGAGTAAATGGTATCATGGCTGAGACTAAGAACTACAATTATACCTACTTAGAGCCAATCCTGAAGCAAAAACTAAAATAAAAGGACTATAAAATACAAAAAAAAAACATACAAGGAGATAAACAGACACACACAAAAACTTTCTTGCCTTTTATATATATATATTATCGATTTTCTGCACCATTGTACGAACTGCAACCTTGAAACTTCTGAATATCGTTTCTTATGTCTTTGTCTATGAGTGTCTCAAATTTGATTAAAATCGGACCACTCCTTTTATAACCCGATTTTTTTCGATTATAGATTTTTGATATTTATCTGGAGTACCTCTACACAAAACCTAGCTAAGAACACTCACAGACACTTATAGTACAACTGTGTAAATTTTCAAAAAATTTGGTTTGGCCGTTTCGGAGTCTGTAGGTAACAGACACACACAGACACGCACACGCACACATACACACACATACACACACACGCACACATACACACGCAGACAACGTTCCATTTATAAATATGTTTAGATTATTATGATCCCTGCCACCGGATCATAGGTAGTTCAGATATATATATTTTTTAATTTATGACAGGACCAGCGTGCAAAGAATGGACTGGCGGGGTTAAAACGCTGATCGGAACGCAGATGAAAATATATTCGTAATTGTTAGAAACAATGTTTCAGAAAAGCAACTTTCTAGCCTCGTAGTAATAAGATGTTGTCTAGACAGAAGACATCTTACTCGATTATTGTGACAACTCTCAGCATTTGATACCGCATCTAAGTAAAGCAAAAAGTAAAATAGACCGAAAAATTCCCTATTTGCCTTGTCCTTTCAGGACGTAGGCGGTCATAGACTTCCACATTCCCCTATCCCTTGTCGCTCGTAACAACTCTCCCCTTTGTACCATGATCTTGCTTAAGCCCATTAAATATGTCTCATGTTGCTTTCCCCTGTCTCTCTTTTCCTTCATACGCCCTGTGAGTTTTGGAATCTCAAAGTTCTGCTTCCTCATTAGTTGTCTCAAAAACGTCAGCTGTCTCTTCCTGATGTTAAGTATAATTTCCTTTTTTGCTTGTATCCCTTCCAAATGCTTGTCGTTGATCACATATTCAGTCCACGGTATCCTCAGCATCCTTCAGTAGAACCACATATCTGTTGCTGTGAGTCTCTACCTTTATCTTTAAAAAGATAGTGCAGCATTCACTACCATATAGAAAGAGAAAAATAACTGGATTGTTTGGTTTGAAATGAGGAGAGGACATTGGCGTGTACAAATTTGTGAGTGTAAATGCGCCAGGCTTTAAGGATAGTAAAATTACATAGTGGACTAAAAGATTTTCTTAAAAAAAAATAGGTGTCTATGTATTAAATATTACTGTCATATCTGGCCAGTAGCTTCCTAGCAGTGGATTTAATTATTGACTCAATGCAATGATTCCACTTTAGGTCGGAAGATAAGGTAAGGATGAGGTGTAGTATATTGCTTTCAGGGAGACGCGCTTGGTCAATGTTTATGGGGGACAGGAGAGATTCCCTGTGATAGCTGAAAAATTATCCACCGTCCAGTAATCCCTTGTCTCTTAGTAGCTTTATTGCCTTATTTACAGTAAATTTGCTTAAAAGATGACGATAATTTAGGCAATAGGTAGCTACTATTCGTGAAAAAATGATTAAACAAAAAAATGTACTAAATCTTTTTATCTATATAATTTCCTATTTGTCAGTGAATGCTAGAAGATTTCCTCACAGATTCATAAAAAAACTTAAAGTTAAACCAGCGAATGCTAAGAAAACCACCGACAGAGACTATGAAAAAGCAATGGCAAATAAATCAAAACGTGCCGATCAACCCTGTAAAATTTAATTTCCTATATGACAGCGAATGTCAGACAATTTCCTTACGGATGAATAAGACAGATGACGTAAAGGAAACGTGTCTTTACCGAGGAACGCTTAAAGATACTTTAGCTTAGACATGTGAACAACGAGTAGGTCTTAAGGAATGTCGAGGACAAAGCAACTTTATGCCTATAGAGAATTAACATTTCTGGAATATATAATGATAAAACACTGTCTGGAGAATTTAATACGCGCAGGGCGTATTGAAGAGAAAAGACAGAAGAAAGAAGCTGAAAGTAACTAACTGATATCTTTGGAGACCCAAAAGACAAATGATAATAGTAATAAAATTATTAACCGTTCCTATATAAGGAAACATTTGGAATTCATTGAACAAGCAGACATTAATACTTTCTGTTGAAATTAATAAAAGCGTACTATTGAAACATTTTTTGAGAAATAGGTTTTCTGGCTTTTATAGATTTTTGAAGCTCCCTCGGGGACATCCTTCTATCCTTGACTATTTTTTTAATTTAGAAAACTGAAGAATTGTTCTAGTTTTGTATTCAAAAATGTATTGCTGGTAATAATTTTTTCTTTCAAAAATTTGTTATGGTAATAATGTTTCCCTTTCAAAAATGTATATTTTTCTATAAAATTCTATTTTTACCTATATATTTCTAAAAAAGTCAGTTATAGTATTTGATCCCAGACTGGGGGTTATTATTTGCCCAAGCTAGGACCCTAACAGGTGATACCACTCCGGGTGATGGTCAGGCTCGACCTGGGAACATAAGCAATTAAGAGGTAGTTCCATGCTCCTCACAAACTCTCAATCAGAGGCCTCGCTACCACTTCGGGTCAGGGTGGACCTGGGAACAACAGCAATTAAGAGGTGGTTCCATGCTCCTCACAACCTCCCAATCAGAGGCCTTGCTGCCGGATGCAGTTTACCGTCATACTCATGAGCTCCTGGCAGAAGGTAAGCATTATTTCCCGAGTAAATGTTTATTTCTTACCATAGCAACATTGCTGGTTGTTGAATTGTAATGGGATATATAAAATGGCTGAAGCACAAAATTTTCTCATTTGCCGAAAATATATGGATTTTCATCTCTGTACATATATTGATCTTCTCATTTTTCTGTTGTCGCCCTGAAGTAAACTGATGATATATTTGTCGTTCTGTCAATTCTACGGATATTTTTAGCTGTCATAATTAACCTGTTATTGCTACGTACTGTGTAGGTGTTTCCTGGTATTGTGAACACAATGCTTACAAATTATCGTTTTAACCTGTTTGTTCCTCACATAAATCTCGTGCACATAAAGCTTATCATTAAAATGTTTCATTAAAAACGACTGAGAAGTTATCGAGATTATATTTTTTTATTTAATTTTCCAGCTTCTTTTCTCGGACTTTCCGCCTGTGGTATTCCCTTCCACATACTTGCTTCCTCGACAGCTACAATCTCTAGGAGTTTAAATGTAAGGTCAACGCACCAACTCGCATCCATTCTCTAAAACGCTGTTCCCATCTAACCAACCCTCGTCCTCGGTATCTTTACCCGTCTATCACCCTCCTTCTGACATTTCATATATCTAACCACTCTTTCTCATCACTTTCCCCTACGTAACCCCCTAACCACTCTTTCTCATCACTTTCCCCTATGTAACCCCCTAACCACTCTTTCTCATCACTTTCCCCTACGTAACCCCCTAAACACTCTTTCTCATCACTTTCCCCTACGTAACCCCCTAACCACTCTTTCTCATCACTTTCCCCTACGTAAACCCCTAACCACTCTTTCTCATCACCTTCCCCTACGTAACCCCCTAACCACTCTTTCTCATCACTTTCCCCTATGTAGCCTTCTAACCACTCTTCTCATCACCTTCCCCTACGTAACCCCCTAACCACTCTTTCTCATCACTTTCCCCTATGTAACCCCCTAACCACTCTTTCTCATCACCTTCCCCTACGTAACCCCCTAACCACTCTTTCTCATCACTTTTCCCTACGTAACCCCCTAACCACTCTTTCTCATCACTTTCCCCTATGTAAACCCTAACCACTCTTTCTCATGACCTTCCCCTACGTAACCCCCTAACCACTCTTTCTCATCACCTTCCCCTACGTAACCCCCTAACCACTCTTTCTCATCACCTTCCCCTACGTAATCCCCTAACCACTCTTTCTCATCACCTTCCCCTACGTAACCCCCTAACCATCTTTCTCATCACCTTCCCCTACGTAACCACCTAACCACTCTTTCTCATCACTTTTCCCTACGTAACCCCCTAACCACTCTTTCTCATCATCTTCCCCTACGTAACCCCCTAACCACTCTTTCTCATCACCTTCCCCTACGTAACCCCCTAACCACTCTTTCTCATCACCTTCCCCTACGTAACCGCCTTACCACTCTTTCTCATCACCTTCCCCTACGTAACCCCCTAACCACTCTTTCTCATCACCTTCCCCTACGTAACCCCCTAACCACTCTTTCTCATCACTTTCCCCTACGTAACCCCCTATCCACTTTTTCTTATCACCTTCCCCTACGTAACCCCTAACCACTCTTTCTCATCACCTTCCCCTACGTAACCCCCTAACCACTCTTTCTCATCACCTTCCCCTACGTAACCCCCTAACCACTCTTTCTCATCACCTTCTCCTACGTAACCCCCTAACCACTCTTTCTCATCACCTTCCCCTACGTAACCCCCTAACCACTCTTTCTCATCACTTTTCCCTACGTAACCCCCTAACCACTCTTTCTCATCCCTTTCCCCTATCTAACCCCCTGCGCAATAGAAGCTGTGGAATGCCTTGCTTGGGATGAAATGATTAAAAAAAAAAATGGAAAAAGAAAATATGCATTTATAATATTTTTTTTCTGTGCGTAAAATATGTAGAAATTATCGGACAGCTTTCGGATTTACTTTTAGTAATTAACAAGGATGATTTATTTTTACTATTAAACTGAATGGTTAAATAACATAAAGACAAGAGGAAACTAACTTTAATAACTGAATGCATGCATTGTTTTATGAATGTATCTAGAAATATAGAAATGTTTTATTTTGAAAACATGATCAGCACATTGTGGAATTTATATCGAATGGAACTATTCAAAATAATGCTCTTAAAAATCAGCTACCATCATATTTGATACCCTCAGTCTCCTGTTCTGACCACTATTTTTTACTTTTATTTTAACTCTGTTGTAAACTGAACCTATATAAACATTTCTTTCAGGACGTCTAGTGTAAACCGAACTTATGTCTCCCTTTTTTAAAATCTAGTGTAAATGCTACTACATTTGATTCTAGCTTAATCTGTGCTTATGGATACATTTTACATTAAGGACTAAGTGGACATGATGTATGTAGCGATAATGACGAAGGAACACATGTGTTATTTTTATTTACAGATTTACTCATTTGATGTTTCAGTAGTTTGTTTCAAGACAAGTTATCAAACATTTATGGTTCGTATTTTTGATGAATTGTCAAGAAACGAACACGTTCATATTTAATCATCAGACAATAAATAATATTCAAATGCTTAAAAACAAATTCAGAGAGTTCGTTTCTCACATAAAAGTTATACGGTTGTATTCAACATGAATAAAAAGATATATTTTAAGGTACTTAGCTTAGGAGTTGAATAGAGTTCTTTGAAATTCACCTAATCAGTTTGTAATTTGACGTCGGCTTTATTCAGGACTCTGCTATTTTCTCCCACTTTTCTCTTCGATTCAACATTCTCTGCCTATTTATATATATTAAAAAACGATTTGACATCGTCTCTTTACTTTTTTCTCTGTATATTAGCCGCTGCCATTTTATTCATCAAAGTAAATTTTCATTCATTTT
The DNA here is from genome assembly GCA_037127315.1 of Ascarosepion bandense. Taxonomy (NCBI): domain Eukaryota; kingdom Metazoa; phylum Mollusca; class Cephalopoda; order Sepiida; family Sepiidae; genus Ascarosepion; species Ascarosepion bandense. The sequence goes on from JBBBDQ010000178.1 coordinate 5,331,625, forward strand.
CTTCAACCCGGGGCCAACCATTTTTTGGGGGATCAAATTAAATTTTCTCACAAGCTCGCGAATTTGAAAACAAAGAAGAAAAGGAGGTTATTTTTATTTCGTATTCACGACAGAACTACTTGTTGACAAAAAAAAAAATTAAATCTCTGTGTCGCTTTTCCATGTCATATATCTCTGAGTTATGTTTTATTCTAATTTGGTGTCGAATTTTGATTCTTTGATTTTTGACTGGTTGGATATATATTTATTATTTGGGATTATTGTAATGTTAACAACAATAACTAAAGGTATATTAAATAGATTTAAAATTCATATATAACCTGTAATCTTTTCAGTATTTTTACTTGCATTTTCTGATGAATTGTAATTCTTAAAAAACTAATTAATAAAGCTGATTGCAGACACGGAAAGGAAACGGCAATGAATATTGGACAATATCATCGAAGATGAAGGAAAAATTTAAAGCAGCGGAAATGTGGTTCTACAGAAAGATGCTGCGGATATCATGGACCGAGCATGTGAGCAATGATGAGGTGTTGGAAAGAATGAAAATGAAAAGGAAATTAATAGTAAGCATCAGGAAGAGACAACTGAAGTTCCTGTGACACACAATGAGGAAGAAAGGCTTGGCGAACCTGATACTAACAGGCCAGATAGAGGGAAAAAGAGACAGAGGAAGGCAGCGGATAACATATTTGAAGGTCCTGAGTAGGTGGGTGACAGAAGGGGTTTGCCTGGTGTTACAGAAGAAAGCGTACTAAGAGCAACCAGGAATAGGGAGACGTGGAAATCTATGAAAGGATAGGGCACATAGAAGAAGAAGCTCATGGCGAGTTCTTAGACTCTAAAATATCCGTAGAATTCTTCCTATTGTATCGTGCAAAGACGCTATTTTAACCATATGGACACACATTTTAATCTTGTGGATGAACTCTGCTCAATCAAAAACAAAGAAAATCTTTATTAAATAACAGGAACTAATCACTTGAAAATTTTCAACGAGACATCTAAATGCTAACCCTCTAGGGCCATTCGTATCATATTTGATACAGTATGAAAACAAGCCTTGAAAGAAATATTTTCCTGAAAAATTTTTTAAGAGAAATATTTTATAAATTTCAAAAGAAAGCAGTACTGACTGCTCAGTCAATGAATACCAAATGTTTCCTTATAGGGAAATACAAAATGTTTCCTTATAGGGAAATACTGTATCAAATATGATACGCATGGCCCTAGAGGGTTAAGCGCACAACACGAATAGAAATAATTACATAATCAATATGTTGACATTCCATATTAATTCAAATTTAAATTTTAGGAAGTAAGGCTCCACCATTTACTGCAAAAAGCAATAATACTTAATGCAATTGAGAAATCTATTTTCCTTAAATACTACTTCTTTATCATTTCACCAAAAGATAGGCAATAAAGCCACTAAGGCGCTGGAAAGTTACCAAGTCTTAAACAATATAATAAATAAGTATAAACAAGTTAGAACAATAAAAGAATATGAATTGACAAGACAGGCGATAACGATTCATATTGCATTTCAGTTTTCGAAGATCAAACTTGACTGGAAAGAAAAAGTTTGAAATGGAGTTTCACAAGCAAGAAGATGGAAAACAAAAATTTAAAAAAAATTTCTTAGTATAGATAGAAGCTCATTAGAAAAAGAATACCAGGTCGTTCAATAAATAAGGTGAATCTCTCGGTATAAGGACTTCTACGAGGGTCATTCAAAGAATAAGGTAATTTTTTTGGTATAAGGACTTCTACGAGGGTCATTCAATAAAGAGTGAATTTTTCGGTATAAGAACTGCTACGAGGGTCATTCAATAAATAAGAACTTTGAAAGTTTCGGCGATTAACAAAGATCGCCAACCAAGAAGCATGCTTCAGGATTAAACACATGTCAGTTATCAAGCTTTTGGTTACTGAAGTGTGCAAATCACTTAAAATTCGTAGAAGAATGTCAACTATGTATGGTACCACATGTTTCAGCCAAAAATGTCTACACTTGGGATGAATTGTTTAAAGGAGTAGGGAGCAGGGATAAGGATGAAGATAGACCTGGGAGGCCTACAGAAGTGACGTCTCCTGAGCTGATCGAATCTGTCAATGACCTCATTCCTTCTGACAGAAGGGTGACAGTGGATGATATTCCAAGAACGTTGAGCCTATCTGTTTGGAAAGCACACAAAATCCCTATGACCTTGCGTACTCGAATAGATATCGACTCGAAATGACAAATCGGAGAGGCGAGTTCGAATTTCAGTTAAATTCCTTCCATTCATTTACGCACAAAAATCCTTGAGAAAGATGTTATTCAATCTCCTCCCTTCAGTTATGGGTTAAATAACAGGACAGATTGTGTTCTATAGTATTGGCTGACAACCAGTATACTGCAGAAAGCAATGGCAACCTACTGTGGGATAATCTTTTGCTCAGTCAGTTATGTCTCGAAAAAGACATGATTGTCCAAGCGTGTTTCACGTATGGCACTTAACTGACTGATTTTTTGCTGATGATCAGACATTCAGTTTTTTTATGTTTATGTTTAGGCATTTTTCTCGCTTTTTTTTCTACCTTCTGCTGGAGGTGCTACTTTTTCTTTCCGTGTCTGCTATCAGCACTGTGTCATCTGCGTATCTTACAGTGTTGAGATTGTGGCCGCCAATGACGAATCCTGGGTAGGTATTTTTTTTCTCTCAGAATTGATTCCCTGTATAAATTGAATAGATCAGGCGAGAAAACAGAGTCTTTTCGTACGCCTCATTTAACTCTTTTTAAAAACTTATTTCTAAGCACTCATTTTACTTTGTCTAATGTTCTTTTTCTCAGCAATTATTTCATTTTGTAAGCAAAGCATTATTCTCTATTACTATTTACTAATTCATTTTTTCTAATAACCTATTGCTAAGAATTCATCTCATTGTTTCTAATAACCAATTTCTCAGCAATAATTACCTTTTTTTCATCTGATTTGTTTCTAAGGATGCCTTCCTATGTTTGTAATAACCTATTATTAAGAAGTCATCTCATTGCTTCCAATGATATATTTCTCAGAACTAATGTCATTTTTCTAATGATTTGTTTCCAAGGATAACCTATTATTAAGAAGTCATCTCATAGATTCTAATGATATATTTTTCAGAACTAATGTCATTTTTCTTATGATTTGTTTCCAAGGATAACCTATTATTAAGAACTCATCTCATAGATTCTAATGATATATTTTTCAGAACTAATGTCATTTTTCTTATGATTTGTTTCCAAGGATAACCTATTATTAAGAAGTCATCTCATTGCTTCCAATGATATATTTCTCAGAACTAATGTCATTTTTCTTATGATTTGTTTCCAAGGATAACCTATCATTAAGAACTCATCTCATAGATTCTAATGATATATTTCTCAGAACTAATGTCATTTTTTCTTATGATTTGTTTCCAAGGATAACCTATTATTAAGAACTCATCTCATAGATTCTAATGATATATTTCTCAGAACTAATGTCATTTTTCTTATGATTTGTTTCCAAGGATAACCTATTATTAAGAACTCATCTCATAGATTCTAATGATATATTTCTCAGAACTAATGTCATTTTTCTTATGATTTGTTTCCAAGGATAATTTATTATTAAGAAGTCATCTCATAGATTCTAATGATATATTTCTCAGAACTAATGTCATTTTTTCTTATGATTTGTTTCCAAGGATAACCTATTATTAAGAACTCATCTCATAGATTCTAATGATATATTTCTCAGAACTAATGTCATTTTTCTTATGATTTGTTTCCAAGGATAATTTATTATTAAGAACTCATCTCATAGATTCTAATGATATATTTCTCAGAACTAATGTCATTTTTTCTTATGATTTGTTTCCAAGGATAACCTATTATTAAGAACTCATCTCATAGATTCTAATGATATATTTCTCAGAACTAATGTCATTTTTTCTTATGATTTGTTTCCAAGGATACTTCTATTTGTTTCAGATAACCTATTCCTAAGCACTCCCCTCATTAATTCTAATGACCAATTTCTCAACAGTAATTTCATTGTTTTCAATAACCTTTGTGTAAGATTTCCATTGTTTCTAATAATCTGTTTATAAGCTCAAATTTCATTTTCTAAATTTGTTGTTTATGAGAACTCGTGTCATTGTTTTTAATTATCAATTTCTAAGCACTGATTCCTTTGTTTCTGTTGTCATATCTTTAATTATAAGGTTTGTTATAATTTGACTAACATTTGAGACTACATTTTGCTTTCACATTACGCTATGGGATATTAGTATCAGCTTCTCCATGATCTTACAACACTTAACAGTTATTTTAAATTTCTGAAATTTATTGATTTTGATGTTTTGACAGGTCCACCTTTTCTCTTACCGTGCAGAAATAGTCCTGTGATTGAACCTGACGAAATTAAATGTTGGTCATTTTTTTTCTTTTAACCTAACAATCACTCCTGATCCACCGTAATTAAATATATATAGAGAGAGTAATACACTACGCCTCCTCGGACTTACCCTGTCCTCAGTCCTCAAATGGAACCACTATATTGAATCCATAGCAAAATCTACTGCTAAGAAGATTGGTTCGCTATGTCGATTCAGGATGTTTTTTCCACCTGAATCCATCCTGCATATATACAAGTCAACCATCCGTCCGTGCATGGAGTACTGCTGCCATTTATGGTCAGTTCCCCCTGCCGTTCTCCTCAGTGTTCTTGACAAGCTCCAAAGGAGAGTCTGTAATGTGATATGTACTGATCTGGTGACTCAACTGCAGCCACTTTCCCATCGTCGAAATGTGGCCTCCCTCTGTCTCTTCTATAAATACTTTCATGGCTTCTGCTCGGATGAGCTTAAGTCACTGATGCCTCCTCAACAGGTGTTTACCCGTGCAGACTGGCAACTGGGTCCTACCCATTCACACTCAGGTTAGCCAAATGCAGACGACAATTCTACTCCTGCAGCTTCCTCTCTCGCACTTCCCGCCTGTGGAACTCACTCCCGTATTCTTGCTTTCCTGACGGCTACAACCTCCAGAAATTTAAATGCAAAGTTAATACTCATCTACTAACCACTGGACTCTAGCTCTCTCCCTCCCCTGTATAATCTTCACTTTCTCTCCGCCCATGTATCTGTCATTGCACCTGCTTTCTCAGCTTTCTATTGTTCCTTTCTAACTAGCTTGTACTCCTCACTCTTTTCTAATTAATCTTTTTATATTTATGTAACCCCCTGCACATCAGTGGCGTTTCTGCCTTGCTCGGGGTGAAATGATTAAAAATATATATATATATTTATAAAAAATGAATTCTTAGTTTTATTTCAATGTTGGGATTTCGTTGGTCGTGGATGCCGTTAATCAGGCATCTTGATAACACAACAATTCTGCAATCACCATATATTCTTTAATCGCATCCAAACTTGCGTTTATCCATCCGCTCTCCTACAAATCTTCCACCTCTCACCTCACAATTCGGTGCACAATATATAGAGCTGCTCCATCTTGTGTAGGAACTGACTTGACAGATATCGATTTCTGATCGATTTACAGCTGTCCACTGAAAGTGGTTGGCAGATGATGGGTGTGGGTTAACTGCTCGTGTTGGAAGGAAGGAGAAAACTTTTGGAGGAAGTAATTACACTGAAAATCCTGCTTATTAGACACTACTCAAGGAGATTGGAAATATCTAAATATATTCGGATCTGAAGAAAAGCTTTGTTGTTCAATGTCAACAATAAAGATGTTTGCCGAAATTTACAGGAATAACTGTCGATATATATATATATATATATATATATATATATATATAAATTATGTTTTAGAACATGTACATTACTGTTTAATATATGTCCTCGACAATCATATGTTTGCTTCAACGTTGCGTACGTTTCTTTGGGAGGTAAAAGCAAAACTCTTTTTGCTTTTACCTCCCGAAGAAACGTACCCAACGTTGAAACAAACATATGACTGTCGAGGACATATATTAAAAAATAATGTCAGTCAGTCAGTTAAGTGCCATACGTGATACACGCTTGGGCGATCATGTCTCGAAAGAGACATGACTGACTGGGCAGAAGATTATCCCGCTGTAGGCTGCCATTGCTTTCTGCGGTAGACTATAGAACCTAATCTGTCCTGCTATTTAACCCATAACTGGAAGGAAGAGACGGATTAATACATTTCCCAAGGGTATTTGCGCGTAAGTGAATACAATGGATTCAACTGGAATTCGAACTCTGCTCCCCGACTTCTCGTTCCGAGCCGATACCGCAAAAAATAATGTACATGTTCTAAAACATAATTTATAATAAATATTCACATATATACATCATATATCGAGCACTGTTTTAAATTAATATTTTGGACGGAAAAAATTCTTTTTTTCGTTCTGTACCCACTCGGATATATATATATATATCGGTCGAATTTCGACCCCGGCCAGAAGCAAGTGTATGTGTCTAACCTCAGTGATGAGCTGTGATACAGCGAAACGGCCTTGTATGGGATGACTAATATATTATGCTCTCATTACGATTGAGCTCTCTAGAGAAGAAACTTTTAAAAACATTTTCCACTTCTTCTATATATGCGTTACTCTTCAGAAATGAACTGAGTTCTTTCGGTGACTAGCGTGTGTATACACTGCTTATATATCACACGTTAAAATTTCCACTTCTTTGATTCCATGCGCCTATGGTTTCCTGGGTAGCGACTCCAATTGACACCAAATCGGTCGAGTTTCGATTTCGGCCAGACGGAAGTGGATGTGTCTAGCCCCACTGATGATCTGTGATGCAGCAAAACAGGCTTCTATCTGGATGACTAATATATATTTAATGGACATGAAAATTGATTTCTTGATGGTATCGGTCCGAAGAAGATCATTCCAGCGTGCAGCACTTTCGGAAAGTGCCCGAAAACCATACAACATACCAAAGTTTGACCCAAGTGATTGAATTTAGGTAGACAGTTCCTTTTAAGAAGCCGTCGATTTTTGCTAGCGTCATAAGTCATCATGACCGAGAGTGTGAACGTTCTGGTATTGTTCAAACTCATGTTAACATTGTTATATAAACCTCACTCTTCTAGAATCCACAGTTGGAGTATTAACTCTGTAGATGTTAAAGAATCACAAGTGTACCTGAGCAAGCGTCTGCAATGAAGATTAGCTACCCGCCCTGTTAGATGGTTGTCCTCGAATACGAGTGGCTCTTATTATTATTGTCATTTTTCATTACAAATCCATTTCTGCTATGGTCGCACTACCTACCAAGTCTGCAGGAAAACCTAAGGCAGTTAGTTGCGTGTTGTTATGGCTCCATTTCCTGTTTTTTCATATCTCCCTAACATCCCTAGCGTTACATAGACAAATTTCTCCTTAGTGTGTGGACTGTACTTAACAAAACAATGTTTTGTATATCTTTTAAGCTGGGTTTTCAGGGATTCTTTCAATGTGTTTTTGTTCCATTTTTTTATCATTCCAAGTGCACCCATTATCACAGGAACGATATTTGTTTTCATTTTCCACATTTTTTCCTATTTCGATTTCTAGTTCTTTATATTTTGACAATTTTTTGAATTCCATGTTTGCTATGTTATAATCCGCTGGACAAACCATGTTAATCAATAAGCAAGTTTTTTCCTTCTCTGGTTTTAACAATAATGTCCGGCCATTTTGCTTCAATTTTTCTGCCTGTATAGATGGTGTAATTCTGTAGAATGGTGACATCTTCTATTTCTGTAACCGGTGCTGGGTAATGTTCATACCAGTGTTTGTTTACATATTTTCCATATTGTTGGCACCTTGTCCAGTGTAAATATTGCCCCACTCTATCGTGACGATTATTATTATTATTATTATTATTATTATATACACTCTAGTAGACGCTCAGACACACGGTCAAGATAACTTGAGTCTTTGAACTAGCTCAACTATCGAAACTATCTGCCCAATTTCCCTTACAAGGCTTGGGTCAAATCTATGGGTCCGTGGCCTAGTGATTAGAACGATCCTATAACATTCCGGTTCAAATTTCACTAAAGTAAATTAGGTCATGAAGGTGACCTATAGATGTTAACAGGTCTGGAGGAGGCGATCCCAGCGTGGAACTATCATCAGCCTGATTAGACATCTACTTGCTTCTGGCCGGAAAACTCAACCGATTTGGTTTCAGTCGGAGTCTCTACTCTCTAAGGCATAGGAGCATAGAATGAGAGAGGGGAAACGTTAGTGTGTTATACATAAGCAGTGTATACACACGCCAGTCGCCGAAAGAACTCAATTCATTGCCGAGGAATAATGCGTAAATCGCAGAAGTGATAACTCGTTTTATAATTTTCCTCTCCAGAGACTTCAATCGTATATATATATATATATATATATTTCGGTTTTTGAAACGAGTATAACGATAAGTTTACATTTATATATATATATATATATATATATATATATATATGAATGTAAACTTGTCGTTATACTCGTTTCGAAAAACTCTCCGAGCACATACGCGGAAGGAAAAAATGGTGATAAAAAAAGAACGAGCTAAGCACTTAAACATCAATCAACATACGCAGCCCAAAGAAAAAAACCCGAGACGAAAATAAAAAAAAAACGCTCAATATGCAAGAAGAGCAAACAAAGTAAATAACTAACGTAGAGAGCCAACGAACCTACCAAGGTTTCACCAAATTGGATCTTCAGGGAAAGTTCCCTAAAGACCCAATTCGGTGAAACCTTGATAGGTTCGTTGGCTCTCTACGTTAGTTATATATATATATATATATATATATATGCATGCATTAGTGTGGGTTTGGGTGTGTGTGTGTGTGTTGTCATGAGGTATTTATTTGCATAAAATATAAACTGTGTGAGCAAAATAATCTAAAAATACCCAAAATTTGGATAAATGTTTGAAAAATAGTTGGTTATTTGCAATGGCCCTAAACAAAAACGAAAGTTGCATTCCAATATTGAAATATACCTTCAAAACTTTAAGCTACTAACTAAGAACTTAAAAAGACTTTTATGGCAGTTAATGCATGAGAGTCTCTTCACAAATCAAGAAGAGACTAGAGTAGAAATGTGGCCCCACAGAAAGATTCTGAGTATAACTGAAAATAGATAAAAACAAAAACCGTTATAATTAACATCAGAAAAAGACTGTTCAGATTTATAGTTAACAGAATGAGCAAAGACTACTTAAAAAATGTAACACTCACATAACATTGGATTCAAGAGTTTGTAACATTAAAAAAGTTACTTATCTACTTTTGGTCGAGATAAAATATCGTGGTCACATGACAACCTGATAGTGACCCAAAATCTCGTCACACTTTTTCAGTTAACAGCAACAGAGGAAGCCTTGGATTTTGGCTACCACCATGTTCCGATGCAAAATAAAATACCTGCCGTCTGGTTGAGACATAGATTAAGCCTGCTGTATCCCTTAATTCAGTCAGTCAGTTAAATGTCATGCGCGATACACGCTTGGGTGATCATGTCTCGAAAGAGACATAACTGACTGGACAGAAGATTATTCCGCAGTAGGTTGCCATTGCTTTCTGCGGTAGACTGGTTGCCGACCAAGGCTATAGAACCCAATCTGTCCTGTTATTTAACCCATAACTGGAGGGAAGAGACGGATTAATAGCTTTCCCAAGGGTATTTGCGCGTAAGTGAATGCAAGGAATTCAACTGGAATTCGAACTCGGTTCCCCGATTTCTCGTTCCGAGGCGATATCCACTGCGCCACAGGACCCTCCAAATCTAGAGTCATAACAATGGCCAAACAAAAGTTTTCCTTTTGTCTTCCTGATCCTTTGCTTTGCGATAGATATAATAGATATCTATTTCTCAACCTGTGGGCACTTGTTTTCATTTATTTACTATCTGTATAGCCCGGCGTTGCTCGGGTGTAATGAAAGCTGGAATTTTTGAACGTTCCCACGAAAAACTAAAAACAATAGTTGTTTCCAGTTAATGCAAAATCGTAGACTGAAAGAAAAATTAATGGATGTAAGTCAAATTTTGATTTCCTGGTATCGATATCAAATAAGTTTTTTTCGTCGTAAACTGAATTTTGAAGGGTAAATAAGTCCTCTGAGTAAATGATATCATGGCTGAGACTAAGAACTACAATTATACCAACTTAGAGCCAAACCCGAAGCAAAAACTAAAATAAAAGGAGTGAAAAAATACAAATAAAAAACCTGAAAAAAGTACTGACATACAGGCAGATAAACAGACACACACACAAACATCTTGCCTTTTATATATATATATATATATATATATATATATATATATATATATATATATACATTTTCTGCACTATTGTAAGAACTGCAATCGTTTAACTTCTTAATATCGTTTCTTATGTCTTTGTCTATGAGTATTAAAATTGTTTGATTAAAATCGGACCACTCCTTCTATAACCCGATTTTTTCGATTATCGTTTTCCGATATTTATCGGGGGTACCTCGGCACAAAACCTAGCTAAGAACACTTGCAGACGCTTATAGTACAACTGTGTAAATTTTCAAGAAAATCGGATCGGCCGTTTCGGAGTCTATAGGTAACGGACACACACGCGCACGCACACACACACACACACACTCACACACACACACAGACAAAGTTCCATTTATAAATAAGTTTAGATTATTTGTGTATATCATAATATAAAAGTAGTCATTCATTTATGCGTTTCATTTCCTGTTTCGCCTAGCCTAGTGGCCCGTCTGAATATCCTTTACTAACCCTCGTGAAAATAGGAATAATATATGTATTTCTTCACTTGGGAAGCAAGTTATATATTTCTTTCACTGTCGACTTCCGACGTGAAACGAA